>NCQV01056597.1:0-10324 GCA_002740545.1 Lophocereus schottii | reverse complement strand
AAATCTGGGTTAAATCAAGCGAACCCGGCACATTTTTTGATGGGTTTGGAGCATGAATTTGGCGTCCAAACACTTGTAAAAGCCAGCCATGCAATTCAGCATTTAGTTGTTTCGAAATCTCTATAATTGAAGGTAAAATTCGCTATTTTCAAGCACTCAATTAAATTTCAATCAGTAAGTGAGTTTGGGTCTGCTCTAGGTTCGAATTTTCGGAAATTTGGGCATGATTTGGGTCCTGTTCGAGCGTCAGTAAGCAAGAGGCGAAGGATTGGAGTTGTTTAAGCCCCTAAAGTCGAGCCCATAGTCGTGAATCCAGCCTCTAGCTTGGGTTCAACCATTCAAGGTGAGGGTTCCTTTCCTCCTTACCACTATTTTTCAATGAATTTAACTAAATTAGTTAGTGCATGTCAATTATGAGATTAGTAGTTAGTTTGGGTAAATTAGAATCGATATTGAGAAATTACAAGCATGGTTATGATTTTGGTTAATCGCATGTTAATTAAATGCATGGTTGAATGGAGTGATTAAATTGAGGACTTAAAAGTAAATAAAATGTTGATATTGTGCTGTTGCAGCATCAGTTGTCGCATTCGAAGGACTATTTAATGCTTAGGGGTGCTGGTTGAGCAGTTGAAGTAATTGTGGTGCAAACTGAATTACACTTAAAAGTCATTGCTAATCAGTTTGAGCATGTTAATGGTTTATTCTTCGTAATTACGAAGGAAATACTATGCCTATGTATATTGGTTTTCGAACAAGAAAGTATATATCGCTTGAAGTTTCCATTTGCATCAGTTTAGTACGTTAAATTCTAAGTTGGCCATTAAGCATGAATATTATACCTATGTACGATCATTTTCTGTATTGTTGGTTTGTACATGTCAATATTGAACCGAGCTTGGTAGTTGGATGGTTTGAGGTGGAACTAATGAGAAATTTGAGGTTCGTGTGGTCGATGCTATGTGAGGAGGAAGAAAGGGTTGTGAATTGCCGCAATCATGTGGATTGTGAGGCCATGTGTGGCTTAATGAGTTGTGATATATAGTGTATGAATGTGCTATGTGTGAACCTCTTTTCCCCTGATATGCTACGTGACGTTATGTGATTAATTCTTGAAACTTTAGATGTCTTTAAAAAGAAAAGGTCATCTAGAAAGTTTGTTTTATACGTTTAAAAATACTTTCACGTTTGTCAGTTCTTTATTCGCATGTTAGGACGTCTAAAGTGTAAAAAGGTCCTACACCATCGAACAGCTCAGTTAGTGACTCGACTAAATAGTTAATAGGTTTAGGAAGTTCAAAAGCAAACTAAAGGTGAGTTCGAAAAAGTTTTTAAGGCATTGGTTTGGGTATGACCCCTCCTCGTATTTAAAAGAATTTAAACGATCCAAAAAGGAGCACCTTAAGGTGCTAAATGTGAAGCATAGCTTATTTGCATGTTATCTGCTTACTTAAGTCTCTACTGAGTTTCGATTAAAGAGCTAGTAAGTCTAGAATCACTTTAAGAAACATTTGCGACGAAAATTTATAAAGAAACCTTAAATTGCCTTATAAACGAGCCAAGTACTTTAGGTTTTTGAATAGTAGCATGTTTGGGAACATTTTAAACCTTTAGTTTATTTATACACCCATCTTGAGTTTTAAAAGGAATTAAAACGAGCTATAGAATGACAACTAAAGTTTTCATTGTGAATTTAATTTGAGTTACACGCCAACTAAGTATTTAGAGCTAAGTTTTGAATCATAATGACCTTGAAAGTGATCGAAGGTCTTAACTCGCTTTAGCACCTCTCTTTCAGTTAAAAAGGAATTTTCAAACGAATCTAGCTGGCATTTATTGCTAACTAAGTATTTAAGTCTCAAATGGGTTTCGATTTCGAACTCAGTTTGAATTAAACATTAACTAAGCATGTTGTGTCTTAAACAAGTTTCGATCTACGACTTAGTAAATGTATTGCGTTTATAAGAAACTTCTAAGTTAAAAGTAAAATCGTTTTACGATTTAGCAAACGTAGTACATTTGTACGAAGTTTATAAGTTGAAAACAAAGTCGTTTTATGATTTAGCAACCTTAATATGTTTATACGAAGCTTTGAAGTTGAAAACGAAGCCATTTTACGATTTAGCAACCCCATTACATTTGTATGAAACTTCTAAGTTCATAACGAAGTCGTTTTATGATTTAGCAACCGTATTACATTTATACGAAGTATTTAAGTTAGAAACTAAGTCGTTTTATGATTTAGTAAATATTTTACGTTTATTAGAACCTTTAAGTTAATTACGAAGTTGATTTATGTGTTAGCAAACTTATTTCACTTATAAGAAGTTTTTAAGCCAAAAACGAATGAAATATAAACATTTCGAAAGGTTATGGTTGTTTTGTTTAAAAGTGAGATTTCAGCAAAGTAAGCATCTGAAGAAGAGAAATGTAATGCGATTTTAAAGGCTAAGAAAGTGCTAAACAAGTGCCTATATCTTGAGGGTGGGAACCGGACGCAAAGATGGCGTGAACTCATCCCCTCTAATGTAATGTTGGGAGCTGGAAGCATAGATGGCGTTAGCTGTTCCCAAGAGCTGGACTCAAGATATGATTATCTTGGTGTGAGTTGTTCCCTGATGTGTGATGCGTAAGAAAACCTTGAGGGGGACTAAACTCAGGATGTGATTATCCTGGTGTGAGCTGTTGCCCCACAGAGGATAGTATCGAGGTTAGGGTTGCTAAGATCCATTTTGGTCAAAAGTTAAGTACGTATACCCCAGGAATAACATAGATTAAAAGTGACGATCTCACTTAAAGACGGTGTTGACCTCCCCAGCCAGCACAATAAGATGTTTTTATGTTATAGATAACTTATTGATAAAAAGGAGATTTGGCTTTTTGCCATTCTAAGCAGTTCTGAAAAGAAAAGAAGTTCTTTTAAAGGAATACGTGATAAAAAGCGTTTTTAAGAAAAGAAGAAAGCTTTCAAATGTACGTAACCTACATATATTTTATGATTGTGTTCTGAATATAGTTTAAATGAAATCTCAAATGAAGTATAGTTACACCCTAGTAATGCATCGTACATTTAAGCTTTTCAATGTGTATAGTCGATGAAAGAATGTTTCTTGCCAAGTCTTTCTGACCAGTTTAGATGTTTTGAGTACTTTTAGAAAGAATTATAAGCCTTAAAGAAGTTGGCGTGAATTATAAACCAATCTTGGAATATATGAAGTGTCAATGCATTTTCAAAAGTATGTCTAAAAGCTTCAAACTCAATCCCTGTTGCTTATTTGATTATATGCCTAACTATTTGTCAGTAGGAAAACTTGGTCGTTCAGGGCCTAGAAATGAGTTGAAGGGTTAGAATGAAGTTTTAAGGGTGGTGATCTTTCCTTGGGGATTTTGATTGCCTAATATGATAGTAAAGTATGAATGCGTGATATGTAGCTATTATTAGTATTATTGCCTGTAACTGTTTTAGGTTTTAAGGAGTAGGGGAATTCTCACTAAGCGTGTGGTTGCTCATCCCTTTATTATTCCCCTTTTTCCCAGGTTCAATTTGAGTACGTATAAGAGGTCCTTGAAGTTATTTTGGTGCTAACCCTTCAGAAGTCTCTGCCAGCTTTGCAAAGTGTCTGAAGCCTACCACGTTGTAAATTTTTAAGTTTATTGTTGTGTGTGAAAGCATGTAGCCGGCTCTGTACCTATATATGTAGCATTCTACCCTTGTTATAGTTTTTTGATCATTAGTGATCCGGGCGAGTAGCCCGAGGCAGTGAACTGGGGTTATTTTAGCATATGTTATACCTTATTACCAGTTTACACGTACCCTTAGCTGAGCTAAGACTCTAAACTGTTGCTAAAACAGGGGAAACTCTGGCATTTTTGTTTTAGAATGATTATCTAAATGCTAATCCAAACTCTCAATCATCAAGAGCCTTAAGGATTTCCGTCTCGTAAGTCCTGGCGGTGTGACCCTCCCTAGGCTGGGGGCGTTGCATCACCAGCCTTCAAGGGTCGATGGTTCACCCTTCTATTGTATATCCTAGTGATCTTGGGTTTGTGTAGCTCAGTATTGTTTGCAACTTCTTCCCTCACCTTTAGAAGTAAATCTAGGGTTCAGTTTAAGTCCTTTCATTTTGTGATGCTCATACCTTTTGCCTTTTGTACTGGTTTCACCAACTTCTAAATGTATTAAGGTTTTTGTACCATACGTAAGCACAAAGGGTACGTGACTTATAGAAGTCTCCACAGCTGTCCTTATGTACCATAGGATCATAGGCAATTCATTTACCAAGTTTCTTTAGCATGTTTAGTTTTCCTCATTAAGGCTTGGATTTCTACTTGTTAGCTGCCTTTGCCTCTCCATTGGTATGAGGTCTTCTAACGAAAGTGTTGTGGAGGGAAATTCCTAAGTACTTGTAGTATTTCCTCATCCTTTTGCCGATGAGTTACCTTCCATTATCTACAATGATGGATCTAGCAAGTCTATACCTTATGATTAGATCTTTTCACAGGATGATCAGATCCTTTCACAGGAAGTTTATGACTTCCTATTCTATGATATTAGCCGTTGACTCAGGATCTATCCACTTTAGAAAGTAGTCCACCACCAATTGTAACTTTCTTTATCATATGGCTTAACAATAAGGACTTAGGATGTCTATATCCCACCTAACAAATGGTATGGGCTTTACAAGTGTACATAGATTAATGACAAATATATATATATATATATATATACACACATACATATATATATATGTATATGTGTATATATATATACAAATATATATATATATATATATATCTTTGGGGAGTAGAGTTATCTTATTTCACACTTTCCAACATAGTCTAGTGCATCTTTGAGTAAGGTAGGCTATGAAATCCTGCTCTCATAGCTTTTCTTACTAGCATTCTACCCTCCACATATGATCTACAATCTCTTTCATGGATATATTCAAGGATGTATTCTACTTTTTCCCTAGTCACACACTTCAATAGGAATCTTCCATATCCTATTTTATATAGTTCCCCTTGGAACATACAGTACCATGCTACCATTCTCCTTAACTTTCTACCTACTTTTGGGCTATCTAGGAGCTTTCCATCTCTAGGTAATCTATAATTGCTATCATCCATGATTAGTTTATATCTATCACACATGCCTCTTTAGGGTCTATGCTTCTGCGTCTCATGACTATTTAGATGATTAATCTTATAGAAATATTTGTGCTGAACTAGCCAGCTTACTAAATGCATCTACTTGGTGGTTTCCTAATATTGTTATATGAGGTTTCTTAAATTATAAGAAGTCTTTGATAAATTCTTTGAACTTGGCTAGGTATTTAACCATCTGGTTCCTTTTGCTTCAAACTGTCCTACGATCTGACTGACCACCAATTATGAGTGATTGAAGATCCTAACATTATTGGCCTCTAGGGACTTATATATCTCCTGGCCTACTAATGTTCTGCCCCATTGTTTGTGGTTGGGAATGCAAACTGCATCGTATACTCAAATTTCTTCCTTTCTAGAGATTAGGATTAGTCTAAACTCTGACCAATTATGTGTAAAGGATCCATCTACATAGATTGTCCACCAGTGTGGTCATGATTCCAAACCCTTTGTGTTTGAACCTATACTTTGCTAAGAAGTTTGCTAGTACTTGTAGTTTGATTGTTGTTCTAGGTATCTATTCTATGTCAAACCTTGGCAACTCCACTGCCTACAGTAACAACTTCCCTAAACAGTCATAGTTTGGTATCATTTTCTTTAATGGCTAATTTATCAAGGCTTTAATTAGATGTGCATTGAAGTAGGGGTTCAATTTTATTATCGATGTGATCAAGGCCAGAATCAATTTTCTATTCACAGATAACTGATTTTTGGACCTATCAGGACATGATTAACAAAGTAGACATTAATTTGTTTCTTGTCTTCCTCCCTTCCTAAGACTACATTTAGAATCACTTCTGATATTATTGGGAACATGTAAAGATCTTCTCTTGGGCATGGGCTGGATAAGCAAAGTATCTTAAATAGATACCATTTAAGTTGCTTAAAAGCTTTGTCTACTTCTTTAGGCCATCTGAAGTCTCTAATTAACCTCAGACACTTAAAAACTGTGAGGTACTTCTATGCAGAGTTAGAAATAAATCTTCCAAGAGCTATCATGCGATCAATTAGTTTCTCAACCTCCTTTATAGTTCTGAGGCTTGGTGTGTTTAGAACTATCTTTATTTTTTCAGGATTTGCATTATTTCCTTTTTCATTGATCACCAACTCCATAAATTTGCTAGGTAAAACCCCAAAAGCAAACTTTTTTGGATTCAACTTCATATGAAATCTTCTTAAAGTATTGAAACTCTCCACCAAATCTAGAAGGTATTGATTTGAATTATCAGACTTGAAAATCATATTGTCGATGCACACATTCATGTTCCTACCATTTGGTCCTTTGATAAACACGTCGCCTAATCTCTGGTACATAGCATTAGCGTTCTTCAACCCAAATGGTATGACCTTGTAATGGTATAGTTCCTAGTGTGTGATGAAGGCTATATGCTAATGATCTTCCTCCTAGATGGGTAATTAGTAAAAATTAAAGTAGCCATTCATGAAGGTGAGATAACTATGACCACTAATTGAATCAACCAATTGATCAATCTTGGGAATTAAGAAGTAATAGTTAGGATGAGCCTTGTTTAGATTTACGCACATGAGCTATAAAATTTTGAGCTTCTTCTCCATCACTATTTTTGCCAACCAATCAAGATAGTAGCATTCCTTGATGAATCCTACATCCTGCACCTTCTGTACTTCTTTCAACATGGTTTGATTTTTGTCACGAGAAATAAGAAGTAATAGTAGCTTTGCTTGAGGATTTATGGCTAACTTGTGGACCATAATCTTGGTATCTATTCCTGATATCTCTTGTGCTGCATGGGTGAACATAATTGCATACTACCTAAGCAAAGACATTAGTGCTTTCTAGAAGGCTGGTTCCATATTTGCACCAATTTGTACTATCTTGGGCTGATCTTATACTAGGGGTATCTTCTATAGTTTTCCCTTAGGCTATGGCTTAGGCTTCTTGTCATCCCTATTATCAAGCCCAAAGATTAAGGTTATTTTGCTGCTTTTGGGCTTGTCTTTTGTTGCCTTTTGAGGCCTCTCCACTTGGTATACTAAGTATAAAATGGTGGCCTTCAAGATGGTTATATAGCACTGTGTTGCACTCTTATGATCTTCCGCAATCCTTCCTATAGAGTCATTATCTTTTAGGTCTTAAATAGTTTAAGAGAGGTCTTCCTATGATTATATTGTTGGAAAAAGACACATTCATAATAGTATTTTCAACCATCACCTTATAAGTCTTCCTGTTCTAGGTCCGCACCTTTTTAGGTAATTTAATCATTCTCTTTGGATATGTGGTGTGGCCTATAAAATCTGTGATGAAAAAGGGTGATAGGGATATATCTTTTTCCCGTAAACTAAGCATTGAGAAAGTAACAGTAGAATATGATGTTTATGGACTTCCCAATATCTACTAGTACCCTACTAATTTCATAGTTTGCTGCTATCAATTTGATAGCCATTAGGTCATCATGGGGCTAGGATCTAATTCTAATGCCATCATAGACCCCTTTGGAGAAAGAGTTTGCCATTACCTTGTTTTCTCTAAGGGTCGCCTAACCTAGAGTTCTCATATGACTCTTTAAGACTTTACTGGATAGCCTGTCTAAGGATGATCAACATATGATATGTTGGTTATAAGAGGTCTAACTTGAGAGTTATGTTCTTCTAAACTTCTCTATATAGATATATTGCCCTTTTTAGGGCCTATTTTGAGGTACTTATCCAACTCCCCCTTGTTCGATAGTCCTTGGAGCACTTTATCCATATCCGACTAGACTCTGTGCCATGCCCATAATTCTTATAGATGGCAAACCATTTATCCTTGTTCTTAGACTTCTCCTTCAGAGGCTTGGGATTATTAGTATGTATTTAACCTTTAATCTACATCAAGACCTTACTCCTTGAGGTATTGAAGAGAGATTCTACCTTAAAGGTGCTTTCTTTTTTTTTCATTTTGGTTTTGCTTAATATGCCTTTTCTATCCATCCTAAACACCTCTTTTGGAGTTGTAGCCCCTCTTATGATTGCTTCTAACTATATACACCTTTTTGCTATCTTTAAAGCCTCTTCTTAGATGGTTGGTCATTATACGATGAACTTTTCATTGAGGCCTTTGTGCCCAAACCAATTAGTGAAAGAAACCAGGGCCATAACTATCTTAAATTATTCATAAAGAGCTTTTCATGATTGAATCTATCCACATATTCCACCAAGGAAACTTGGCCTCTCTAGGCCAACTTCTGTAGTTTTACAGTTGACTTAATCATTCTCCTACTTTGACTGAAATGAATTCTAAAGACAGTGGAGAGATCATCTAAAGTCCTGATTGATTTTAGGAGCAACCTATTGAACCAAGCTTCTGCTAAGAGCTAAGTGAGATGGTTACAGAAAGATATAGATTAGGTATGCATCAAGGTGCTCCTATAGATTATTAATCCCATCCAATTGCTATATCTTTGGCATTTTGATCTTCCTTGGGAGTTTAGCCTCCCAGATCTATGTCCTAAAAGGTGTCTTGTTTTGTGGGGTGACCTATTAATAGAGTATGGTAGCTAAGAGTTTTTCTTAGCATTTTCCTTGAATGCTACTAAGATGGTGCTACTTTGATGGAGCTTGGGCTATGTTGCTATGAATCTTCTTCATGATCTTCTTCTTAAAAAGACCTATCTTAACCACGCCTCCTCTATATGAAATCATATCACTAATCCCCTTTGTAGTTCAAAAGCTCTCTTAAGTCTTCATCTTTGCTCCTCTAATATCTTAGGGGCTTATTTTCAAGATCCATTTCCTCTGAATCATTAGGAAAATGTTTCTTTTGAGTTCTGGTTGTTCCTATCTTGTCTTTAATAGATAGTCTCTTAGCGACAAGTTTTCTTATCTTTCAAACTCATCTAACTTCTTCATCATGGGGGACATAGCTTTGTCTACCTTGATCTTGATGAAGTTCTGTAATGTCTTGGGAGCACTATCTTATTGTCTCAACGAATATGTGCACTTAGGGCATAGATGTTCTCCAGGGGGAGTTGTATTCTCTTAGTTTGCAGCAATCTCTAGAACAAAGTCCTCCCTTATCTCCTTTCTTGTCTTGCTTAACTTTAGGGCCTTGTAGACTTGTTAATGTTTTAGTGTAGTTTAGAACTTCTGTGATTCGTCTGGGAATCTTGTGGAACTTGTGCCACAGTATAAAGGTCACTTACAAAATAACTCTCAAAGAGGGAAGATTTCTCCTCTTTAAAAGCCTCTAACACTAAAGTTAATGAGAATTTTAAGAGAAAGTAGTAAACATAGGATAATTTATAAAAGTCTTATCGATCTACCCTTAATGTTAGCCATAACTTCTTACACAAGGTTTTTAGGATGGTTTTCTTAGAGGAATTTTACTAGGATTCATTTTTCAGATATAGATTATTTTCTAAGTTTATTGTAGCTCAAATGTCTTTATCAGCTCCTCATAGATTTAAGAGATCTTGACTAGATCATTCATTCCTTATCAAGTCATGTGCATGAGAATTATTTCTAAGGCTGAGGTGGATTCCAATTGTAGAGAGCTTATGTCTAGGCCCAGACTGCTTAATCCTAGTGGCTTGATTCGATCAATTGTCTTTGTTGAGCTTTTTATTGGGCCATGGCTTAATGCTTTTAGAGTTTATTTCTACCTAAAACACTAATAATATTATATAGTCCATCATTAATTCTTACGTTTTTTCTTTCTAGATATACTCTATTAGTTAAATATTGGCTTTCAATGAAATTCTGTTCATGAAAAATTATTCACGAAACAATTATACATTGTTCCCCAAAAACTAACCACCCATAAAAAAGAGGTTCTGCAGTTTACAAAAGGTTAACATATTTTTTTTACAAAATGTTAATCTAATGTTCACAATAGACATGTATTGTTTATAAAAATATAACTTATGCCAGATAATATTAAAGAATAGTATAGGATCAAATAGTGAAAAGTAAAAAATTAAGGGTTAAAATAATTTAAAAAGTTAAGGTGACTCGACAGCAAATTTTAGCACATGAGCCCATTTTGTTATGGTATTACGCTCAGTAAATGGGCTCAAAATTGATAATCTATCATTCCTTAGAAAGGTGCTCGAGTCCACTATTGGATAATTAAATTTTCTCAGTACATGTTGCATTTGACTTCCCTAAAATGGTGAAAACTCCGTTCCGTTAGTGAATATATATC
>NCQV01056596.1:54422-65672 GCA_002740545.1 Lophocereus schottii | reverse complement strand
GACGGAGAAAGGAGAGAGAGAGAGATGTATGAATGTTGCTTGGCTAGGAATGAATATCAAATTTACTTGGCTGAATTTTTTCCTTCAAAAAGTAACTTTTACCTAACCATGGTTAGGCTTCAACCATGGTTATTTAGCTAGGTTAAATGGGCAAGTGGTTGGCTTCAAATTGGGCCAAAATAAATGGGGTTCGGTAATAAAATGCTTAGTAAGGATAACGTTTTTCTATAATTTGAATTTAAATTCTTGCGATGATACGGAAAAATAAGTTAAATCACTTAAATTATAAATATGAGGGCCTTCTATCAATTTTTCCAAAATTTTCTTTAATAAATAAGCAAAAAAATAACACCCGAATTGAACAATGAGAGCCCAAATGATTTTTTTTTTTCACCTGGATGATTAAATGCGATAAATAAATATGAAAAAACCATTAAGATGAGTTAATTAAATAAGTAAACATGATTTAGGGTTGGCCTATTACACCTTTTTTTAGGAGTTTTTGATTTATCACTTGTAGATCTCTTCTTTGGTGATTCAGGATGGTGAGTTTTCATCAACAAACATTGTAAAAGTGTGATTATTAGAGCGTAATTTTCCTAAAACCTAGAATCTCACTTCATTCAAGTTGTTCGAATATGCGGATTAATTACGTTTTGTTGGTAAAACTTACATCGAAATGCTTCCTTCAAGCTTCTTTAAAGATTTTTTGAAGATTTTTTGCAATAGAATGCATGAACAATCGATGCAGAATTTCTCCAAATTGAGCAGGAATGCGAGCAGCTTTGGAGAGAGAGTGAGGGGAAGTTCGTGGGGTTGTGAATTATTTGAATTGACGGTTTCTGAGCATTTTTTTTTTTTTGCTTTTGTATTTTTTTTGAGCGGTTCTTTGGTTTTCTGATGTGGCGCACCCCATGTGGAACAATAGTGGGGCCAGTTGTACATTTGGAAATATACAACCAGTGGACAATATAGTAACTGGAGGAGATCAATGTGAGAATATGAGAATGCTTGTATGATTTTGGAAATTGAGTAACAGATTGATGGCATTTTACTTTGCTGCTGTTGGTATTCATTCGAGAATTGGGACTAGAAGGTTGTTTTTGTTTTAATTCAAAGAAAGAACCTAGACAATGGGTATTGGATTGTAACGATTTGAATCGGGTTTGAATTTAGGAATTGAATTGGGTTTGAATGGGGGATTGAAGAATTCGCATACTGGGCAAATTTGAGAATGCATGCGGCGTGAGGTGTGAGAACTTGCAGACTTTCATTATTTTACAGCCGATGACCACTAAGGTGCTGGGGTCAAATCTATAATTCACTTGTAGCATAAAGTACTTGAAAGCAACGTCGTAGGATTTAGGTTGTTTTATGTTTGTAATTAAGTGTATGTAATCATAAAATAGTGTCTAGTAGCTTCGCTCGACTTCAGGGTCATCGCCTTAATTTTTCATTTGGTTCAGTTTGGCAGCCACAGGTCGTGTTGGTGAACTAATGATGTGCTGCGAAGTTTTGGCTTACTGCCCGTACACCCGTGTTTTTCTAGAATTAGCACAAGGAACCTTAAGTGACCATAGTTTGACTAAGCCATAAGTCTTACTCTCATTGATCTCAAATATAACCAAACTATATGACATTTGTTATTTGAACCTATCTTATTAATGACCTTAGGGCTCCACCCTTAAGGTCCAGGTGGTGGAGCTATCTCTTTTGGGTAGGTGTTCTATTTGGCGATGTAGCTATCCCTTTTAAAGGAGCACGGTTCTCTTGCTTGACAAATCCTGTTGAGTCTCAACAAGCTTTTGGCGAGGTTATTCTCAAGATTGCCAAGCTCTATTGGGTACCCATGAGATTGGGGCTCAGTGGAGTAACCTACGCTTACAAGTTTTTGCTTTTGTTTTTTTATTTTATTTTATTGTAGTTAATAGTGCTCCCAAACCATATCCCAGGGCCATTTGTAGGGCTTCCACAAGTCAAGACAACGATGTTACCTTTAAATTTTGGAGGTCACAAAAAGATTGTTGATTGCTCCCAGACTCTAAAGCATGGAAATTTTGGAAGCCCCCCCGGGATTTGTGCATTGGAGTTCCTTAACTTGAGATATGTATTATGTCGCTCTAGAACCTTAAGTGAGGCAACATGTGACTACAGCCAACTCTGGAGGAACTTCTTCAGACCAAATTATCGACAAGTCACTTATCTATAATCTACATGGCTATTACAACAATGTCAGCATTGGGCAGAAGTAATAGTCCATGCCAAATTTTCTATTTTTATGAAGTTCCTTAATAAGAAAATTTTTAAACTATGTTTCGTTAAGGGTCTCATAATACTATAAATGCCAATGCTTATCTACAACTTTTTAGAATTCTTTACAAATTTCTTCAAAGTTTAGGATTCTTTTTAAATATAACGAATATTTAAAAAAAGCCAAAATATATCCAGTTTTGTAATTACCAAGGGTGCCTTGATCCTCCTACACAAAACGGACCACCATGATCATGCATTGAAGTAATTAACAGTTCTATTGGCTTGGAGAGGAATTAGTTCCCAAGTCAAGCAGATTGAGAATCCTTGAGTTAATTGATCACGTGCGACATCTACAGGTAGTAGTTTCATATACGATTGGTCGTTTCTTATCCATTGTTTTGATGACATGTCAGGAACGATATAGTGCCTGTTGAATGTATAATTTTACATAAATTTAAGTCAAAATTATGTCGATAAATTCAACATGAGTCCATTTTTGAATTAAACAAAAAGTGGTACTGTAACTTTGGGTATAAGTCTGTTTATCGATAGTCCAATTAATCCCAATCCAAATAGAAATTGTGCAAAAAACAAATTGCAAAGTGACAATTGAGGAACATGGCACGTGATCTCTGCTTAGGCTAGCATCATCAGAACAAGGCAACTTCTATTTTGTATGATAGTCAAATACCATTTTTTAAAAATTATTTGGGGGTAGTTGCAGAGAAAAAAAATGCGTAGTGGTACTCCACGTTCCCCCACCATCTTCACTTAACTGCATGTCCCCTCTTCATTACAAAAACTGGAGGAGAAGCAAAGTAGAGGCAGACACAAAAAAAAAAGGAAGGCCATAAAACTACTGTGAGCAAGAAAAAAGTTGGAACGACAGAACAAAGGAAAAAGGGAACTGCAAGTTTGCAAGTACTGAAAGAGTCTGTAAAAGAAGAAGAAGAAAAACACAAAGAAGCAAGGGGGAAAAAAAACAGAGGGTATAAATGGTGAAGAAAACACACAACAAAATAAGGGTAGTGGGATTGAATGAATTGAAATAGAGGCAAAAGATTTCAAAAGAACAGAATCACCAAGCAACAAGTTCATCATTCTTTACAAATTTCAAATCAAGGATTGAAAGGTCATTAAACGATGGAGTCCAATTAATTGTTGGCTCCTTAACATCTAATCTCCTATGCATCCTCCACATGGCCAATTCCAAGATAAATCGGGCCATTTTGCAACTTAGAATTTCAATAATGGGTCATCGAGAATAGAGAAGCAAACTGAAGTCTTGCCTAAGTCCGAAGCTCCAATCATGAACTCATGCTCTGCCAGACCCACAAACCAAACTCTGTTCTTGTCAAAACCATGAACTCACAGATCCTACTAGATCACAAAATAAATGGATTCTACCGAATCCCAAGCCATAATGGACTCACAAAGTCGTGGATTCTGCCGAATCCCGGAGCTTGCTAGATCCATAAGCTCGGATCCCAATAGATCCCAGGTCTTACCAGACCCTTAGAAGAAGAAAGGAACAAAGAATCGACCTTTAAGGGGCCAAAGAAAAAGAGCCGAACAACAGATTAATCCTTTGACGCAAGCCTCTATTTAGGGAAGTTGATACTCTGTTTTGAAGAAAACCAAAAAAAAGCTAAGACTACATGCCTCATTTGACAAAAAGCAAAATCAAAAGCTTTGATTTCGATTAATTGAAGGGAGAATTACCAGCAGGTGTTAACTTTTTTGTTTAATTACTCAACATTGACCTTTTACAACTAGGTGTTGTTTTATGCTGGCTTTGAAAACAGCTACACAATTGTTTTTTCTAAACTGCCCTCCCTCCAGCGTCATTAGAATTACGGTGACTTGATTCCACTAAAGATACGTAGGAAGCCCGATATAAAATTTTCAGGTTCAGTCTAAATCGGGGTCCTCAAACCGATTTAAATCGATACCCCTTTCACAAAAAATTAATTTTTTTCCAAAGTCGATTATACCTTACTTATTCAAACGGCGAAAAAGTCGAGCCCTACAACCCGTTAAATTTCCAAGCCCACGAAATGCGTCAAACCACCTTATTAATATCCCCCCTCCTTTATAAAAGGTCAAATTAGAACTCTATAACCCTTGGTTGCACGTTACGTAACCAAAACAAATTAAAGGGGGAGTTTTTCAAAAAGTCGAAGTCTTGTTCAAACAATAAGTATGGCAAAGTAGGCCAAACCCGAGCCAAGCATACAACATAGCTTACTAAATTTTCCTCCTCCCATGACATGAGCGTAAGACAAAATTTGGGCTTAGAACTACGCTGACTTGATTTCACTAAGGACACGTAGGAAGCTCGATATAAAATTTTTCGAGTTCAGTCTAAACCGAAATCTCCAAATGGGCTCAACCTGATGCCCCCTCTTTCATAAAATACCAAAATTACAATCCTGTGACTCTTTGTTACACGTTACGTAACCAAAGCAAACAAAAAACCAAGTTTCGCAAAAGGTCGAATCTTTTTTTTTTCAAATCATAGGTTTGGCATAATGGACCAAAGTTGAGCCAAATATACAACCAAGCCTACTAAATTCTTCCCTTTTCAAGAAGTAAGCCTAAATAAAATTCGGACCAAGAACTATGTCGATTTGATCCCACTAAGGGTACGTAGGAAACCCATAAATAAATTTCGGGTACAACCACAAATTAAACAAAATTAATGGACCTGCCCCATTAAAGGTTAAGTCGGAAAGTAAAAAAATCATTAAGTGGCTAAAAATATAACATAGCCATTTTTTTAAAAATCCAAATACCAAAATGAAATTAAAAATTATCCTAACAAATAACTTAACTAAAATAAAAAGATAAATTAAATCAAATAAAATTAAAGAACTACGATTGGTTTGATCCTCTATAAAAGAGGTACGTAGGCAGCTTATGACAAAAAATGAGTGCAACCCAAATTTCAAATTAAATAAAATTACCCGTTCCCTAACCTGCACATGAAGAATGTGTATGTATATTACCCTTCCTAGAAAGTGCCTATATAGCCACTATATGACGCAACTAAGTTTGGATACGGGAGATTCGACATTAAAAATACAATAATTGTCGATTCAAATTATATAAAGTCTTATTAACGCTAAATAAAACAAAGAAAGAAAAGGTAAAACAGAACGAGTCAGAATCAAAAGATGGTCTCCTGAGAGAGGCACGTAATTAAGGAGGTTTATTCTCTTGAATTGGGTCATACTCAAAATAAACCGATGTACATTTTTGCTCGCGGGAAAGTTGTGTTGTGCATATTATTTATTTTTATTAAATTTTTGTTCAACATAANNNNTGACATGCTCGGTGGGACCCTATTTTCCTTTTCATCGCTAATTTGATTATGTTTGACTTATATTTATTATTTTCTTCCTTTCCGTTGTTTTTGTTTTGTGTGATGTTTGTAGAAAAATGGCACCTCAAGTCACCATCAATTTCAATGAACTTCCCATCACCTTTGTGATCAAATGGGGGATATTCCAGGCAAAAAACAATGTGCAGGTGGTCTTCACTGTCAAGCCATGATCCATCCTTGCTGAATTTCCATTGTCAAACTCAATGGAACCTTTACGAGGCCTTGAAAGGGCAAGCAAGCCCGCCCCTAGCAATGACAGACTGCCAACCAAGAAAGCAGTCAAGAACCAGAAGCACAACAAGCACAGAAGCGACAAGCACTGCGCTAAGTCTGGCGCACCCAAGCTAGCTCCGTCACCAGCTCTGGAGCTAGCCAAAACAACTTTGAGGAGGGCTTCTCAACAAAGGTCTTCCGTCGCAGCATATTCATCAATGGTTATGCCGTGCAACCCAATGCCAGTTCCCCGCTATAGTTCTATCCCATCTGGGAGGGGAGCCCTAAGAAGGGGGACATCAGCAAGCCAAGCCATAACCCTGCCAAGGCAGGTTTGGATTACTAACATGGCCTCGAGGCATGTTCAGGTCCCTACCTTAGCCCAAAAGCAGGTTTTGCTCCCTACACTCACTGGAAAGGGGGCAAAGCTAAATAAGAAACCCCCAACCTTGAAGAACCCCAATAAGCGATTTGGGGAAGGAACCTCAGGAGTTAAAAAGGCTGCTCAAGTTCATCCTACGAGGTGGATCTTCTTCGGGATGATCCCCATTGACATTCCTATGGCTGCGGTTATGATGATCTCCTACTCAGAGGAGGTAATAGCACCTATCTCCAAAGGTTAAATTCATCAGACCTTCGGCGTCAAGCACCCCTACTATGGTGCCCAGGACCTTACAGCTCAGGGAGGCTGCTTCTACTCCAGTTCGTTCAAAAGGTAGGAGGATATTGCCTTCCAGATCACAGAGTCAAAGTGACTCAACCTCAAACAGGGCTGAATCACAAGTATATACTGGGCCGATCACAAGATCAAGGGCCAAGACATTAACATATGCCGAGGTAACCTTGCAATCTTCGGTCACTACCTTTGATCAAGGGCAGGACTAATCCGAAGAACAGGACGAGGTTATAGGCCCTGCCTTTTATGACCTCAGAACACTCTTCTAAGAAGAGGAGTCACCGACCGTCATCTCACAAGTCTGAGTGACCACTGATGACCAAGCAGAAAACATACCAGTCTTGGTGACCAGCACTCCAAGCCTGAAGGAACAAATGCAAGAACTGCAACGAAAACTTATGGAAAAAGAGGCTGAAATTGCTGACCTCGCCACCTGCCTTAAGAACAAGGAACGTGAGAAAGTTAATGAGGTTAGTAGTAGCAACACAGCCATCACTCCGCAGGATATCAAGGAGTTGGTCACTTAGGAATTAAAGAGTACCAGGCTGCCATGAGTCCTCCACTATTAGGGTATAGGAACCCCTATCTAAGTCATTATGACTCGCTTCCTTTCCCTAAGGGCTACCAAAAACCAAACTTTGAAAAGTTTGATGGGATAAATGGATCACCACATGAACATTTGGCTCATTTCTACTCAGCGTGTGGCGAAACTGCCTTGAATGATGCGTTGTTAATTAGGCAGTTTGTACAGTCCCTTAAAGGGGCAGCCTTTACTTGGTATACCCAGCTTCAGCCTGGGTCATTACATACTTGGGATGACCTCCAAACGGCATTCCTAGCCTAGTTTGTGAGTTTAAAATGAAGAGTTTCTATAACAGACCTCGCTTATACTCGCCAAAGGCCAAACAAAAGTGTTAATGATTTCATCATGAGGTGGAGAAGCTTAACCTTGCAATGCCTAGAAAAGTTAAGCGAGCAATCAGGAGTTCAAATGTGTGCAAACAATTTAGACCCTTAAATGGCCACATATATTGGTACTGCTGAGCCTCAAACTTCGATGCCCTTATATCTAAAGCGAGTAATGTATAAAGACAACTTGCCCTCCAGAAATTCATACAACCCAAGAGAGAAGAAATGAAAAGGCCAAACAAGGAGGGAGAGTCAATGGCTACGTTTGTCAGAGCAAGCCCAAAGCCAACAAATGACGGAAATTTCAACAACTGCAAAGGCAAATAAAAAGAGAGTGCTCGACGACTGACCCTCTATGAGAGGAAAGAAAAGAAGTATCCCTTTGATGATGATGATGTTCAAGGGATATTTGATGAGTTAATGGCTGCAAAAGCCCTTTCTCTTCCAGAGCCAAAACGGCCTGCCGAGGTCAATATAACAAATGATCCTAAGTATTGCTCATACCATAGGATCATTAGCCATCCTATAAAAGATTGTTATGTCATCAAAGACATAATTGAAGATATGATTAGAAGGGGAGAAATTGAGATAGAAGGGGCTCCAGCCAAAGGACCCACCGCATCATCAAATGCAACCTCAACGGTGGAACAGAGGGATGAACCATCCTCCTCAGAAACTAATAAAGCGATTCCGACGGTGTCATTACCACCTCATACGGTCCCCATCAAATTCATTATTGATGATGATGTAGCAATAGTATGGGCATATCCAGATATGCCTGCACCCTCACCAGGAGCACCCACCTTATACAATTTTTACCTAGACCCATGTCTAAAAGCATGGGCAACATCAGAAGATGATGATGATGATGATGATGATAGCTTTGGGTGGCAAACCTACTCCAGCAGGCGATCATTTCGGCAGGGAATGATTCGAGCTTCTTAGTCCCCAGAAGTTAAAGTAAGAGGACAGAAGCCGTCACAAAAGAAAAACAAGAAAAACAAGAAAAAGAAGTCAAGGGCCAAAAAGAAGCCAAACTTAACTTCCGAAGAGGACTGCGTGCCACCGATTAAGACCCAGTTCACTTTAACTGATTATATCCCTAAAGGTTTTTTCGGCAGTGACTCCTCGGATGATGACCCTGCAGAAGGGGAGGTAACCCTATGTTGCATGGTCTCATGGGCTGATGAATGTGAAGCGAGCGTTATTCCCACAAACACCGCTCAAGAAGTGGATCAAATAACTCTTCGAGCTGGTCGTCAACTCCAACCACCGAAACCAGCAGGGAAAGAGGAGAAGAAAGAAACGACGCCAAAGATACCGCTAATATTGGATGACGCCAAAGAAATGGGTAATGAGGAAGTAATTCCCTCAAGCTCAAACAGCTAGGAAACTGTTGAGAATAGACATGCAGCTAAAGATTCCAAGAAGGATCTTCCTGCCACAGCCCCTTTTCAAGTTCGTTAAGGGTCTCATAAAGAAAAGGTTCGTTATGATGCCATTTCTCATCTTAAGCAAATCCCAGCGCGCCTAAGTGTCTATGATGCCTTAAAAATGTCCAAAGAGCAAAGAAGGGCGCTTATACAAGCATTAATGGACCTTGAAGACTGCAAAGATCAAGTTGATCCTATTAAGGTCGATAAAGTGTTATCATCTCTTTTAAACCGGTGTACTGCATGTATGGCTTGCATAACATTCTCTGATGAGGACCTCCAATTGGGGTCTGCAAATCACAACAGGCCCCTGTACGTCACCGGTAGGATTGGGGATAAAAGAATAAATCAAATCTTACTTGACTGTGGTTCTGCAGTCAACCTTCTTCTATTGAAGGTATTAAGGGCAATAGGGATAACAGCAAATCAGTTATCCCCAACTTTGCTCACAATATAAGGGCTTAATCAGGTAAGGTAGAAAGCATTAGGCACTATTGCTTTGAAAGTTAAGCTAGACAACCTTTGTACAAATTCTCTCTTTCATATAATTGATGCTGATACTTCTTATAACACCCTACTTGGTCGGTCGTGGCTCCATACTAGCAAGGCTATTGCCTCGAATCTTTACAAGTGTTTGAAATATACTGACGAGCATGGCAATAAGAGAACAATACGTGGGGACGCAAATCCTTTTCATGGGGAAGATGTTAATTACGCTGATGCCAAGTTTTACAAATCAGAGGATTCTAGAACCTCCCAAGTTCTTTTAAACCGAAGAAAGAGTAACCAAAGAGAAAAGTCGAAGCCTCTTACCTTGCCTTCAAAGGGCATCCGGGTTGTTAACAGTTATACAACTGAGGCCAAGGAAGATCAGTTCCCACGATCAAAGGTATTGTTCAAATACGCACCTAAAGACAAAAGAAAGGACGGCCAAAAGGCAAAAATTGTGAACTCTCTTGTCACGAGTTATACTTTTCCCCTCCGAAGAATTGATCAGTCTGTATGCAAAGAAAATTTGGCCATAAGAACATCACTCGGTGACAAGAGAGTGGTGTTAAGGAAAAACATTTCAAACCCTCTAATAGGAGCATCCTCTTCAAGCAGTTTACCTCTAGGAGGACCATCATCATCAAAGAGGAGCAAGAAGAATAAAAGAGGACTTGCCAAGCAAAATCGAAAGTTGAATACCTCACTTAAAAGTGGAGTCCTAAAGGCATCATTTCAAGAGAATACCTTCGAAAATCTTCAAATATCTCATAATGGGGGGAATATCAAGGCTTATACCATAGATGATAGGGTCCTTACACCCCAAGAACAAGAGATGTTTTCCCAAAATGAGCAAGTCCAACCTCGAATCTCAATTTTTCAAAGACTTGGAAAAGTGAATGAATCTAAACAAAAGAATTTCCATGTAACAAAGCAGAGGAAGTGGAAGTTGAACAAGAAAGGGCAGCAGTCTAGAAGCTTTGTCTGGGTTCGTGAACAAAATGAAGCCAAGCAAGCTGAACAAGTTAACGTCGTGTCCATTGCAGATGAGAAAAATGCTCAAAATTTTGAATTTCCTTACCAAGAAGCCTTCAAACATCATCAGATCACCGTAACAAGTCATGAAATGTGTGGTGAAGTTCAGGTTGATTCACCTAAAAGCCTAAATGGTGACTTAACTCTTGAACAAAAGCCCTCCCAAGACTTTGTTGAGGCAATTCAACTTGCACCTCCAGAAATGGAGGATGGCGGTTAAGCAACAATTAACCAGCTTCGAGAGATAAATTTAGGAACAACTTATGAGCCCAAGCCAATTTTTGTGAGTGTCATACTAAATGATGAAGAAGTGGCACAATATGAACAACTCCTCTAAGAATACAAAGACGTATTTGCTTGGGGTTATCAAGACATGCCAAGCTTGGATCCAAATGTCGCTGTTCACAAGTTGGCTGTTTCTGAAAACATAAGGCCAATAAAGCAGCCTTAGCAGCGCTTTTGTCCTGAGTTGACAATCTAAATAAATGTTGAGTGGACAAGCTCATAAAGGCTAACTTCATTCGCGGAGTTCAATACCCAACTTGGTTGGCTAACATTGTCCACGTTCGGAAAAAGAATGGTCAACTCCGGATATGTGTAGATTTCAGGGACTTAAACAATGCGTGTCCCAAGGATGATTTCCCACTGCGATCACTGAACTTCTTGTGGATGCCACAATAGGATTTGGGGCTCTGTCTTTCATAGATAGTTTCTCGGGGTACAATCAAATCAAAATGCACCCCGAAGATGAAGACTTAACGGCCTTTCGAATACCACAAGGCATATACTGCTATACAGTAATGTCGTTTGGTTTGAAAAATGCCGGAGCCACCTACCAAAGAGCCATGACGATCATTTTT
>NCQV01056587.1:0-11996 GCA_002740545.1 Lophocereus schottii | reverse complement strand
TCAGAAGTATTAGCCATAACTCAAGAATCTATTTATGCTGCTGATGATAGAGATGTAAACGCCATATATGACTTAATAACTAATTCTTTTCAAGGAATAGTGCACAACTGGTATGCAAGAATATTTTTGAATATACGAAGCTTAATAGAACTTGATGCAAAGAGAAATTTACTAATTAGTATAGAAGGAGTGTGGACATTTCAAAAGTACTTAATTGGACAATTTGAAGGCTATGAATATATAGCAAATCTCAAACAAACATCACAAGAAACAAGGAAAGAAGCGTTATATAAATTAACTAATTTAAGAATTTGCAACCTATGCAACTTTAAGAGTTTCTTTTGCGAATTTGACAAATATTATTATGAGCTTTATGATTCTATAGAAAACCAAAAAACTTATATCCAATTATTATTGAATAAATTCCCTAACCCTTGGATAAATATTTCTTCGAAAAATTTGAAACATTTGCTAGACAACCTAATGTCTTTAGATCTGTGGCCGCAGTACAAACTTTAATAAATAGAGAAATGATGCAGCTCTATCTACAAGAAAGCAGAAGAAGATAAATCAAAGAAGTAGCTCTACATTTTGAAGATGTTAAAGAACCTGGACAGTATGAATGTGAAAAATATCCTAATTACAGACCAAAAGGGAAAAGAACTCCAAAGAAAAACATAAAGAAAACATCACCAAGAAAGATGCCAAAAAGAAATTTTTCTAAAAAGAAAACTTTGAGACCAAAAACAAAAAATGAAAAAACAAAAATAGAAAATTCTGTTAACAAACCACAAAAAAGTGGTAACCATTATAGACATGAGAACATAGCTCAAGAAAATTTTAATCCTAAAAATAGGTATTATAAAAGGAACAAAAAATCAACTTCTTGTCAATGCTAGAATTGTGGAGAAATGGGACAAAAATCTATAGATTGCAGTAAAAGAAAGGCTAATATAGTAGAACTCTTTTTTGAAGAATTTGACAAAATTCTAGATGAACTTTACTCTATAAACCGTAATACACATGAAGCTATCTCAAGCTGTTATGAATCTATTAGTTTATAAGTAGATACATATACCTCTGAAACAGAAAGTTATTCAGACACTGAAGATAAGTACTGGAGAAACAGATATAATATAACAACAAGAACAAGAAAATAACGAAAATAATACATGAATAATTACATTTAATGAAAAATTATATGCCAAATAGTGGCAACAGACCTATCTCTCAAAGATCCAAAGAACTTTATGAAAAAATTTGATGACCTATTAACAAGAAAACTAATATGGCAAGTTGTATACTATAGAACAACCAGTTAAAGTCCAACATCTATAAGAAAATATTAGATTGAGACTAACGACCAAAGATCTATTCGAGAAATTCTTAAATGAAATTCCTTCAAAGGATCGAGACTTAATTAAATATGTGCATTTACAACGAATTCAAATACTAGTAAAAGCATGTTTTAAAGAAGGGATTAACTCACCCATTATTTTATCACTGCCATGATCAAAGATTTCAAAATGTTCAAAATAGTTATCTCGGAACTTTACAAGGAAACTTGATTTTTAAAAAATTAATCTTTGAATGTTACCCAAATTATTCAGTCACTTTACGAAATAAAGATATTGAAAATACCCTCAATCTACTGTTTAAACTATTAACAGATATAGGATTAGAACTAGAAAACGACGAATTATCTTTTTACTATAGAGGATTATCTAGTTTTTGTAACACTAATATTGCTACAAAAGAAGTAAAATAGACGGGAACAAATAATTGTAGACCCGATCTTTTCAACAATAAGCACCATTATATCACTTCTAATGCAAGAAGCAATGTTGACGACGTTAATAAAGTTTTAGTTAGTAGAAGAAGATGAAGCATCAAGTAGTTACGAAGCACCTAGACTCTCTTATACAGAAAAAGGAATTAGAATTGTTAGTCAACCAACTCTACCAAGAAGCTTTAGCACGACAAGAATACCTAGATTTCAACCCAAAAGCTTAACAATTGTAAACACCAATAACAGAACTTACCAAATAAGGTTAGAATACATTAATGGGCAAAATTGGATAGAAAACAAAATTCTCATAGATACAGAGGCATCCTAATGTCATTGTATACTTCTACCTATAGCAGTTTCCTTGATTCCAGAATCAAAAGTGTTCACCCAATCGTTACCTATTTAGACCTTGTACAAAACAATGCTTCCATCATATTAGGAAATAAAATTCTTAACATTCCTTTGGTATTACAATACAACTCCAGATCTGATATTCTATTAGGAAATGATTTCCTTAAATAATTTGCAAAATATACACAAACTCCCTATACAGTATATCTAACTACAAAATGTGAAAATACTTTACAAATATCCATGTTAAAACAATATGAGCAAATCTTGCTTCAAATGCAAAAACAAAAACCTACTTTCACAGTTAACATAATCAAAAAAGAAGATTTATTGACCAAGTTAAAACAAATTTGTTTAGAAAATCCGTTACAATTCTAAAAACCAGAGCATTCCAGAGCTAAAATTGAACTAACGTAAGAAATCTATATCAAAGAAAAAGCAATGTTACACTCTGAAGAAGACATTAAGGAATTCTCAACACATGTTAAAGAATGGTTAGAAGAGGATTAGTTAGACCTTCTAATGGAGCCTATTCTTTGCCCGTGTTTATGGTAATGAACGAAGTAGAACGAAGAAGAGGAAAGACTAGGATGGTAATAAATTGTAAGAAACTAAATCAATTTATCAAAACAGATAATTATTTCCTGCCAAACAAAGAAGTTTTGATTAATCTAGTTAAAAATAAAAAGTATTTCTCAAAGTTTGACTGTAAATCAGGATTTTTGCCGATCAAAATGTGAAGCGGATTAGAAGTTCATTTGGCCAAATAAAGGCTTAATCATTCAAGTGAAGACCTATTAAATTGAATACCTCTAGAACAACCCAAATGGAAGAAACCCAAAATCAAAAGGAAACTCTTTTGATTCTTGAAATAACACCAAGATAAGCAACCCATCAATTAATTCAATAAAGCCTAAGCACCAAGGATTAATGTAAAGGGATGACTCTAAATCACGAGTCTAAAAAGAGATAAAGATTAAGAGATTTTTTAAGAGAGAAAATGAACTCTAGCCTTTTCATTCATCTGTATTCATCAAAAGTTGAATGTAATATAAGAGATGAGGAATTAAATAGCAAGATACCTCATCCCCCAAGCTTAGTAATAGCCAATAGTATTACAAAAATTTTGTCCAATAAAATTCAAGCTAATTGTACAATTAAAGGGGGACCACTAGGGGATATTGGTGTGCTGGAATTTGACTGCATATTCGTTCTCATTGGTGATATCATTCACCTATCCAAATGGGGAAGATTAAGGTGGAGATTTTTATGGGAGCCTTCTAGAAGAGTCTATAAGCTACCACCAAGTTTGGGCTCTTAATTCTCCCATTTGACGACTCAAATAAATCCTTGAGTAAAAACGTGCGCCTCCAGACGCTGACAGACCATGGCTCGGTTTAAACCCCATAACTTGTTTGATTCTTGGAATTTGATGATACTCTTTAGCCTATTAGAAAATATACATCCGGGGCTACCCATCCATACAAAATTTGCCCAAAACATATCGCATTTATCTAGCCAAAAATGAGCTAGAAGTTAGGCCATATGTCCTATCCAGAACAAGGAAGCAAAATAAAATAAAGTGACTTAGAGATAAAATAGCTAGGTTCCTTATTTAGGCTACTAAGTTCCATGCCACCTTTCCTAAGCTTACTTTGGGTCCCTCAAGGCTTCCAAATCAACAAGGACTTAGGAGAGCTAAGTACTTGGGTACTACTCTCATAGGTGACTAAGGGCCCAAGTTAAACTCAAGCCTGGATGTTGATTAAGAGGTTAGGCTTCATGGTTTGCTCTGCATCAATGGAAGAAACAAACATCAAATATACAGGGTTTAGCACACCTCAAGGATTCATGAATGGATTGTCATACCATTCGGATTAAAAAAATGCACTAAGAATATTTCAAAGAAGAATGGACAATGCTTTCAAACATTTGAACCACTTTCTTATTGTATATGTAGATGATATCCTAATAAGTTTAAACACTCTTGAAGAACATAGATAACATCTTAACATCTTTATTGAAATAGCTATTGAAGAAGGCATTTGCCTTAGTGAAAAGAAAGTTGTCATAGAAAAAGGAAAAATGGAGTTTTTACGTTTTGAAGTAGGTGCGAACGGAATAAACCTGCAACCTCATATTTCAAGAAAAATTAATGAATACCTTGATGAACTGAGAGCTAAAAAATAAATTCAAGGATTTTTAGGATTACTATATTATGCCAGCTCATATATTCCTAACTTAGCAAAAAAGAAGAAAGACTTGCAAAGTTTGCTTTGCAAAAATAACACCCTTGGATAGACATATAAACATATTGAAATTGTCAAACAGCTAAAAGAAGAATGTTTGCAGCTACCAAGTTTAAGACTCCCGGAACCAGAAGATAACTTAATACTTCAAACAGATGCACCTGGCACCACTTGGGTAGCAATTTGAAAACAAACTTAAATGAAATTTGTGGTTATCACAGTGGAATGTTTTCAGAACGAGAAGAAAATTATAACACTATGGAAAAAGAAATTTTAGCTATCATTAGAGGAATTAATAAATAGAGACTCTTTTTATTACCAAAACCATTTAAAGTTTTAATTGATAATCAACCAACTACTACTTTTGTTAAGCAAGCCTTATACAATGGACCTCACATGCGAAAGTTACATAGATGGCAATTATTCTTATCACAGTTTAATGCTACTTATGAGCATGTTGCAAGAAAAAATAACTTTGTTGCAGATTATCTTAGTTGAGAGAATGAATTCAGAAGCTAAAGGAAAAGCTCACATCGAACATATGGACAACGAACAATTGCTAAAGGACTTTGAAGACATTATGATTAACATCAATGAACACTGTGAAGCTGTTAATGAAAAAATTGAACCCTTTGAAGAAATATTTGTTGATCTTAGAGATGATCTTAGAAAAGCTCATGAAATTACAACTCATATCTATCGAACTATTGAAAAGCTCAAAGAAAACTATTCCCAGAAGGACTGTAAAAATCTGAATTGAACTTTCTGAACTATCTTTTCATCCTCAAACTAGCCATAGAAACGCTTCAAACCCCTCGCTGAAAAAGAGAAAGAGAATTATGAATTCAAGGCTAAGTTGTTAGCCTCAAGACCAGTTATTCAACACACTGGCATCAGAACTATTGACATATCGTCAGATATGTTCTATAAAAACTATTACGAGGCAACCATGCTTACATACCAGAAAATTTCTGAACTTCCTGAACTCTATTATAATCCTAGGGATTCTTTATTTCCCAAGATTCTTGCTTTTAACAAAGCAAGCCCTGAACTCATCTTTGAACTTTTTAGGTACGGGTATTTGAACTTTCTTTATCCAAGTTTAAGTTTGATCGAATTACAAAAAATTTCAGAAGACTTCAAAAGGGCAATCAAGAACTTCAGTAAAAATTATGTCTGTCTTCGTTTTTTTCTCAATCTCCCCTGAGAAAGATGTTGAAACTATTTATGAAGCTATCCATCTAGTGGAAATTAGCAACATCACTCCAAAACAACTATTCAAGCTGAAAAGAACAAACACTTCAAGGCTTCTACTTTTGACAAATCATGGATCAGCTATAAAAGATCTACTGGAGTATTTAGCCATCAAATACTAGAGTGAGCGGCTAATGAGTAAAGGAGAAAGAACATTATACTATAAAAACAACTTGATCCTCATCATTACAGAAAGTGCCGAACATGTTTCTATTGATGACAGAATTTTTGACTCTAGCTATGAAGTAGAGCCCAAGAACTTTCGCGTAAGCGTAGCTGTGCAAATGAAATTTACAGAACTTTATTAATCAGTGAAAGAAAAGGTCGAAGAACAAATCATGCCAGTGAAATAAATAATGTAGGACACAAGAAAACAAAGGAGATAAGAAACTCTATCAAGAACAGTGAACCCTATCATGTGATTGTAATCTTGTATTTTTGAAATCTTAAGCACTGATGTCAAAGCACACTTCCTTTCCGCTATAAATAAGGACTTAGGAATCAGAGGAAGGTAGAATTTGCCAATACCATGATTTCCTTTGTAAAAATACCCTTCTATGAAGATGCTCTAATTTCATCTTTTTCGGAAAGGAGAACAACTAGCAATGCAATAAAGAAATTTTTCTTTAAGCTTATGTCAAATAATTTTTTCTTATAATCTTAATTAGAGAGAGAATATTAGCAAGAGTGAAAGATGTCTGAAAAAATAGGTAATTCGCGCAACAGAGGATGAGTAAGACGTGGTCGAAAAACTAAGACGGATAGAACTCTTGAAGGTATAATTTCTCTAACTTAATTTTGTTTGGAAAGATCGTATGGCATACTATTTAGAATTTCTATTTTGCTAGTTTAGTATCCAAGTACCACTTTCAAATCTTTACCTGTCAATCTGAATTACTTCAAAAACTCTAAAAAATGATTTTACTACTTTTTCCTCTAAAAAACCACGAAAATCTCACTTATTTTTGTATCAGAGCCTACACAAATCTTAGAACAAACCTGAAAGTTTTAATTCGAATAAACCTTGTACTGTTAACTCAAAATTACCTGTAGCTAAAACATGAGTTATCCAAGGAATACATTACAATCAAACTCAAAATTAAATTGAGAAGGAGATTATTTAACCGCACAAAGTTTTAAAATACCTAATTTAAAACATTATACGCAAGATCAAGCATTAGATTTTTTAAAGTTTTTGGATCTAACATCTAGAAGTATAAGACAAAACTTGTTGAATCATTATAAGACTAGATTAACTTATCTCTCAACGCTACCCGAAAGTGTACACCTTATCACTATAAATTTAATAAAAGATAATATTACTTTATTAGAATTAACTTTCGAATATATTGTATGGTATCATCCTAACAGGAATATAAATGAATCTCAAATAACTTATGGATGAAGAAGAACAATAAAAATTAAAAAACAAGCAAAAAGAAAAAAGGGAAAAGGGCATTTACGTAAAGTCAACTAATAAAATAAAAATAAAGGTCGCTGTCTCGATCCGTTTTGCCACCCTAGCTCTGAGCCTCTGACTTGATTGTACGTAATAATTTACAGGGTGCAGATGATTTTCTTCAAAATACGAGCTGATCAAACATATTCTTAACTACAAGGCTCCTTAACATGCATGTTTTTTCTCAAAAGCCGTGGACTCATTTTGTAACATCTTTTTTTTAATTAAAAAAAAACCCTTGAATGCCATATATTTTAACTCTTCTGTTGTAATTGTTTGACCGACTTCAGTTTCAGCCAAGAAAAAAAAAAGAACCACAAATTATTTTTTAGGACTTTTTGATATGATAAACACTAAAAGTTAAAATTACTAGTATATAACAAAATATTTCTCATCGTGGGTCTCACTTTTATGGGGTATAGAGAAATTTAGATGTAGATAGCATGCATTTACTTACATGATTCCTCGTAGAGAGGTCGTTTCTAATAGATTCACAAAATTTTTAATAAATATTTTATAAAAAAATTAAAAATTAAAAATTAAAAAATAAAAAACATTAAATTAAAATTTTGGAGTTGAAAATCGACTGGTGAACTAAGTTAACAAACATAGGACCTAATTACTTTAAATAACATACGTTAACATGAACAACATATGAGGGATAGAGTTTAACGTATCTTGAGTGGCAATGTCCTGGAGGCGCTAGAAGCACTCTACCTATGATCTGCCACTTTAATCTATATCTCCACAAACATCTATCCTGAATCATATCCTTTTTTAGTCATTATCTTCAAATCATATTTAATCATCTCGTTCCAACTTTTCTTTGGTTGGCCTCAACCTTATACATTATGAAAGGTTAATCGTCTTATACCTCCTCACTGGTGTATTATCACTCCTCTTAACGTGTTCAAACTATCTTAATCTAGTTTCCCTCATCTTACCTTCTATGGGCGTCACCCCCACTTTCTCTCTGATCACTTCATTTCTAATTTTATCCGATCTCGTATAGCCACACATCCATCGAATCATTCTAATCTCTGCTACCATTAATATCTGGACTTGAGTCTTCATGATTAGCCAACACTCTGAACCATATAGTAGAGCTTGTTTGATTACCAAACGATAAACTCCCCCTTTTAAACCTACTGGAAGTTTCTCATCACACAATATGCTAGAAGCTTTCTTCCACTGTTGTCATCCAATTCTAACACATTGGCTAATATTTTCATCAATATCTCCTTTCTCCTTGATGGTCGAGCCTAAATACATGAACTTCTCGACCCTCAGTATTGCCACGCCATCCTTGGTGACTCCTTCACTACTCGTTTCCTCAATATTGAACCCACGTTTTAGGTATTCAATCTTTGATCAGCTTAGTCTAAACCCCCTAGATTCCAAGATATATCTCCATTGCTCTAACTTGCTGTAAGACCATCCATAGTCTCATCGATAAGGACAATATCATCAGCAAAAAGCATAGACCAAGGTATCTTGTTCTGAATCCCTTTTGTGAATTCATCAATAACAATAGCGAAAAAGCACATACTTAAAGCTAACCCTTGATAAAGCCTAGTGTCAATGGGGAAGTCCTCTGTGTCTCCTCCTGAGGTCGTAACACTAGTTTTAATGCCCTCAAACGTATCTTTGATAGTTCGGATATATGCTGCTGACACCTCCTTCTTCTCCAAACACTCCCATAACACCTCATGAGGAACTCTATTATAGGCTTTCTCTAGATCTACGACACCATATAGAGATCCTTTTTCTTGTTCCTGAACAAATTCATGAGCCTTCTTATGAGATAGATTTCTTCTGTAGTCGATCTAACTAGTATAAAATCAAACTGCTTTTCCAAAATTGAAATATGCTTCCTTAACTTTCTTTCAATCACCATCTCTCAATACTTTAAAATGTGACTATAGAGTGTAAATTTTTATGCACCAACCAAGACCCACCACGTGGAAAGAAAGAAATACTTTTATTTTATCCAATTATAGTATGCCACGTGTTAAATTTATTACTGCAATCTGTTAAATTAAATATCCAATGGAAATGTATTGCGGCCAACTTAAAAAGCGTCACGTGGCATGAATGATGCAGAAAATAAATGATTATTTCTTTTAATAGAGATAAAGAGGGAAACCCGAACTCTGACTTCTCTATAAAAAGGGAACTACCCCCTCATTCAAGGTCGGTATTTTAGAAGCACTCCTAAGAGTTAAAGGATTTTTCTCTGAGAAAAGACAACAAGTACTCTAAACATGTGTCGTCTACGCACAGAGATCAAACTAATATCTTGATTGAGATTAAGCAATGTGACCGTCTTTCAAGACTAAATTCATTCAAGACTATTCAAGGAGATTAAATCAGATTATTTATTACACTTGTTCTTGTAACATTATTCCGAGATTGTACCCATTCTTTAATATAAATATAAAAATTTAATTTGTTACTTAATTTCTTATCTAATTTATTTTAGGTGCGAAATTTGTGTTTACAAATTTTTGACACGCTCGGTGGGACCTTCTCTGCCTCTCATCTCTTTCTCGAAACCAATAACTCTATATTCCCTTAAGGAAAGCTATCCGATCCATATCTTAAGAATCGACAACCGCTAGCATTACATCTAGCGGAGTCATGACTAGAAGTATGGCAAAAGCTGTTGATATGAATGCTATAAAACAATCTATTTGGATTGTACCGCCGCAGTCTCGTAAGATCTCAAGCCTTAATTCCAACCTGCCTAAAACAGTCAACAAAATCACTTCGCATCCTTTAAAGCAAAAATCTGTTGTTGGCTTCAAAATACATCAAACAATTCCTCAAGGGATGGATGACCTCCACAATCAGGCCAGCCCCAACTTCCAATCTTTCGGTGTAGAATATCATGGCTATACTAGCAGTGACTCCTCAACGACATTTTCAAGAGAGTTAGTCACTCAATCAGAGACCGAATCCTCAAATTCTGTCATTATGGCAGTCATGGTGACGGAGGCGACCAACTTAGAAGAACAACTCGCAAATATGAAAGCAATGTTAGAGAGGCTCGCTAAGGAGAGTATAGAGAAAGATGCCCAAATCAAGCGTCAAAGTAAGTAGATTGCTACTTTGATGAAGAAGGTTGAAAAGCGACCATTCGAATCCTCTACCAAAGGCTCAGATGGCGAAGAGTCTAACAAGGAGTCTAATTGCAGCGAAGACTCTGATGACGAACACATAAAAAACAAGGTATCATGATTGGGGTCGATGTCTGTTGAACAGATTCAAAGCCTAATCATGAATGTTGTTAAGACTCAATTAGGGGGAAGACCTCGCAAGACACACTTGTATACAAAGCCTTATACGAAAAGGATTGATGTCCTTCGTATGCCCCATGGCTACCAGCCCCTTAAATTCAAACAATTTGATGGTAAGGACAATCCCAAACCGCACATCGCTCACTTCATTGAGACGTGTAGCAATGCTAGCACTGAGGGAGACAGGTTGGTGAAACAGTTTGTTTGATCTCTTAAACGGATCGCCTTCGATTGGTATACAGACTTGGAACCCGAGTCCATTAACGTCTGGGAACAAATGAACATAAATTCCTTAACAGATTCTATAGTACTCAGGGAACTGTTACTATGGCGGAGCTGACAAATACTAAGTAGTGGAAGGATGAACTAGTCTGTATTACATCAATCACTGGAGATCTCTTAGCCTTGAGTGCAAAGATAATTTATCCGAGGCATCTGCTGTCGAAATGTGCGCTGCTAATGCATGTTTTTGGTAATTAATTTGATTATATTATATATATTATTTTGTCCAATTTACTTTATTTTATATATTTTTTTAAGGTTAAGCATTAATAAAGAAGGACGAGAAGAGAAGATGTTGAAGTTCGGGTTTTATTTACTGAAGAATTTTACAAGCGAATTCATCAACTCGATCCAAAATAATAATGATTTATGAAAAAATATTATTTTCATAATGAGTTATTTGAACTATTACAATATTACTAATCCTAATTAAAAAGGAATAAGAAGACTTAGAGAAGAAGACATCCTACAAGAACAGAAAACCCTCGCAATGTTAGCCATAAAAACCCATTCAATCTCCTAGCCTTCACACAAACACAGCATCATCACGTACATCCTCCTCCTTCTCTCCACCTCCTATTATCATCACCATCATTCATCATCTTAGCTAACCTTCATCAATCAACCAAAGCATCATTATCATCAGCAGCTTTCACCATATCGTCAAAGTAATATTGTTTTTTTTCTTTTATTTTATAAGTTTAGTTGTTATTAAACATGAATTATTCGGGTAAATTGTGTAATTTAAGTTCCAATATGAGTTAGTAATTTTCTTATACTTACTATAATCTATTTGAAACCATGATAAATTAATTATTTTGAAACAAGTTTTATACTTTATTGTTTAATTGATTTTTATTCCATGATTCTATATGATTTGTATTTATTGTTTATGCTATTTTGTTAGATTAATTAGAATGTATGCTAATTAATTTAATATGAATTCATATGATAGTTTAAAAGGTTTTAGTACGTAAAAGTTGTAGTCTTTTAGGCACAAGTATCACCCTAATTGATCATGGACTGCTCAAACCAATCTTTTTAATTAGGTAATCATGATAGATCTTCGTTAAATCAATCTACTAGTCAATTGGTTACAAGGTGTTAGATGGTGTTTTTCTAATACTTAATGCTCTAGTTTGATTAGATTCTTGTGCTAATGTTGGGGTTGTCAAAACTAGTGGGGTTTACATTAGGAATGGGCCTAAATAAACTATAATATAAGGAAAAACGTGGATGATTCGCTGGTGGGTGTCTTCAACAGTCTAACTCATGGATAAATCCATTTGTGTGTTGATGATAAATATTAATTT
>NCQV01056581.1:17626-28647 GCA_002740545.1 Lophocereus schottii | reverse complement strand
TGGGTCGAAAATTTGTGACCTAACCCTAACCCGCTTTGCAATTGGGTTACATGTTTTTCACCTATTTATTTATTCAAACCAACAACTAGTGTGTGTGTGTGTGTGTGTGCGCGCGCGCGCGTGTGTGTGTGGGTGTGGGTGTGGGTGTGCACGCGCGCGTGTGTGTGTGAAAGCAGGAGGGAGAGAGGGGAAGAGAGAGAGAGAGAGAGAGAGTAACAATTAGCCTAGAAGACATAATGTCAGTAGATCATTGATATGTTCAACAACTAAACGGATTGAATTAGGTCATAGTTGTGTCAAAATTTCTACTCAACCTACCCCATTTAGTCAATGAAACCATGCTTTATATAAATAACTTGGAAATATCAACCTTTACGCTCTTTATTTTGTGTTTGCCAGCATTAACCCAATCCTCATTGGAATTTCCATCATCCATGCAAAGTCCCACTTGGATGGTGAAAAATAATTATGCCAAATAAACAAAAGATCACTCCACCCGACAACACATAGCCAATACTATGCAGGCAAGACATGGACATATTTAAAACATGCTGCAAAGTACACAGTAGATTGCAAATATGGATGCTTCATCAACAAGAACAGAAAAATTGGGAGAATATAAGCCTGTCTTCAGAGGGTCAAATTCACAAAAGGGACCCCCAAAAACATAAAAAAGCACAGAAAAAGGAGAACTCACAGCATCTCCTGCAGCTGTTGACGATACACAGGATTTTGTAGCATCGCTGCCATGAAGTAGGTTTAGTGTCTTGAATTAGAATTGCTTAGACCACATGCCACATGAAAATCCAAAGGATCGACTTAAAGATAAAAGAACACACAACAGGGGCGAAAATCAAGTGAAAGAATGAGCTACCTAAAGCTAAAGAAATAGACAGAAATAAAAATTGCAGCCGCTATCCTAATATACTAATGACAAGGAAACTCAGATGCAAAGGATGGACTTCAACATGCTGTTAAGGTTAACATGCTGCTTAACAGAAAAACCACCACTGCTGAGGCACTAGGTTTTCAAGCAACCAATCTGCCATGAATGAATCATTCATTTTGACATCCAAAATTTGACATAAATATTTTTAACATTTGTAGCTATCTCTGCAATTAGTTTTCACATGAGAGAAACTGAACTCATTAGATTCCCACATCGACATATCATAGTTTCTCCCCAATGGCTTTTCATGCAACTCATACAGGAAACAGCAAGCGAACAAGTGAATCCAAATCGCCAAACCAATAGATCAGACAGCATACTGAGGTAAATAGCTGAGGCTTGAGGAGTACCAACATGCCTCCTTTCAACATGAAACAATCAAACAACTATCCATCCCAACTGTCTTAACCCTTTGTTAAACCAGAAATTGATGTCCAACATTTACTGCATATAAGCCCAGTGTCAGGAAGCAACAGTGAAACCTTAGGTGAAACAGGGGAATCCCATCACAATTTTCCAAAAGAGGAAACACAATTATCATGCAATTCAGCATGGGGAATGTGATGTGGTAAGAATGCAACAAAGTAGCAGCGAAAACCAGAACAATCCTAGCCCCCCACGCCACAAAACAAAGATGAGAAAGGAACACAGAGTTTGATACCAGTCAATTCAACTAAAGTGATCTCAAGAAAAATGCAAGATTTCTTTTGTATCTATAGAGTTAATAGCTGATGGTGGGCAAGTCAGTAGCACACTCACATTTAAAGGTCGCCGGGTTTCTCATCTCCTCAGGAAGATGTCTGCAGCAAGAACAAGGAAGTTAGGACTTAGAAACATAAATTACGTGACTCTCATCCAAGCTCTGCATCGCACATGCACTTGTGAAGTTAACAGAAAAGCAATTACAGCAGCAACATGCTCATCATTTCCATTTCAATGGATCTACCATAAACTACCTCAAAATACACAATAAGCTTCATTAATTATAAGGCCTAGGTAACATCTGCAGCAAATTCGTATGACAGCATACTTTCAGTAACCATCACATCAGATTCAAACCCATATTTTGCCACAAAGTTTACGAAGGTACCACCTAAAAAACCTGAAGTGCAAATGACAACCCACAAATTCATTCAGAACTTATCAATTCTGCTTGGAAAAAGCGCCCTTTTTAAATAAAAAGCAATAGAAGATTAAGTGACTGACAGACAGAATGCTTCGTCACTTTGCTTTTGTAAGTGCATGCACGTGTGAGAAATAGAGACAGAGAGACTTCACACAGGGCAGTCATATTGAAATAAGTGTTCAAAAAGTTACACTAGAAAATCAGAAGTGCGAAAGGTTATATTACGGATAAACCATCTCCTGCACTGTTGGATCTTCCATCATTCTCTCCAAAGCGTCCAAAGATAAGACAGAACCTGCTTTACCTGGTAGCACATAGAGAAATCACAAAGATAACTCCATGATGTTATAAAAAGTGACCGAAGCATAAAATGGAGCAGTCCACAAACCAAAACAAGAAAATTATAAGTCAAGCTCAAAATTTTGATTAGCCTTTGCACAATTATGATCAACGGCTCAGGTTGTGCAATAATATCATGACAAATAAATTAATATCCACAAGTACAAAATCTGATGGCATAGCAACGCAGGAATAGCCACACACCAATATGCAGCAAGCAACAGTGATCCTTACGAAGGCCACATGGTTTCCATTTTTAATTCATGTCAAATAGTATATTAGAAGTTTAGAACTTGGGCCAAAGAAAGTAAACACAAACTATCAACATGTATACCAGACAGTGTCACTTACGTGTAGATTGAGACCCTGCAGTAGTTCCTTCCTGCGAAGTAGTAGCTTCCTTCGAAGTAGCTCCATTTTGAGAAGATGAATCAAAATTTTCAAATGGGCTTTCTAGCAAAGTTTCTTCAGGAGAGACATCAACAAAAGCTGCATATTGAAACTCATCAAAACCAATTTCCAATGCAACTCACTCAATGAAAAGTAAAAAACCTTAAACAATGCCATCACAGTTTCTAAATAACAGCAAGGATAAAAGGGTGCATAAGATCTAGTTTGAAAGGATGTTTGCGATTTTTGAAGGCCACTATGGCCTCCAAATATGTATCCTCCTCTTTTCTTTTAGGCCTTATCGCCAAGATTACTGCCATATCACAAGCAGACCAGCTACTTAAACAACATGGAAAGGGGAGTGCTTCCCTCTGTGTCTCGTCCAGAAATCCCATAGAAAATATTAGTAAAGATTTACGATATCTGATACTGCATTATTTTCTGAACACACTCAAGAGCACCAGAAGGGAAAACAATGCTACCTGATTGTTTTGCTTCAGTCTTAACATCAGCCTCATCTTTGACATCCACAGGATCTGCGGTATCTACTTTGGTTGACGAAACATCTACTGTGACAGTAGTTTCAGAAGCAGGAGGAGAGACAGAGGCAGCTTGGACTGGCCCAGAAGAAGCAGCTGACCCAGTTGAGGTAGTTGGCCCTGCTGTAGATAGCGTGCATTAGTGAAACCAGTGGAGACAATTGGTCCTGACGTAGAGGATGGTTGATGAGGGAAACCAGCAGAAGTACCTGGTCCAGTTGTAGATGGTGGTTGATATGGGAAACCAGTTGGAGTATTTGGTCCAGATGTAGATAGAGGAGGAAAGGGAAAAGGTGATCCAGGTGAAAAAGCTGCATTACTAAATTGATTGGTTTGGGAGGCCATTTGCCCCATCATTGTCTTGAAAGCTTGTTGCATTGCATATTTCTGCAAGAAGAAACAGAAGCTGACTCTCAAAACGATAACGAGGTGGACATTATGCCAGTAAAACTAAGCATAAAGGGCATTTTTTACGCCACCAAGAGGGTATGACTAGGACATTGTCGAGAATCAGATAAGTTCATACGCCCCATTGATAATACTAAACTTGTCAACCATCAAAAAGAAAGGACAGAAGAACAAGGCTGAATAATTGCCACGCCAGATACTACACCACACTCACCAAGGAGCGCACTAGTAGATGTGTATACTCTATAAACGTTATTGAGTATAGATAACTTGAAGAGCATTCCTCCTAGTTGATCAAATGGAAGGTCTTGGATTCCAAGTAGCTCATATCAAAAGAAAGGATACCATAAGATACACAGAATAAGAAAGGCTGATCACCGCGTGAGACAAATGATCAATCATTTAATGTTGCAGAATCCACCTTAATTTCGAAGCACTACAGAAGTTGCATTAATTTGAACATACTTCATAGTACATTAATGTGCTAGTTGCATTAATTTGAACATACTATGAAGGTTACCAAGAGAAAATCAAATAGTTGCATTAACTGTGCAAAGGTCTGATGAATTATCCTATAGCAGCAACAAGTGTGAAAGAATGCTAATGTGCTTGGGGCACAGGAGAGCAGAAGAATTCGAAAATCATAAACCATGGCTCTTCAATCTATGTAATGCAATAGGCTATCACACAGATCACATCAGTCACTTCAACAACAGAAACACACAACAGACTGAAAACATGACAGTTCCTCATTCAAATTACATTGTTCGCCGGTATAACGTGGACAAGATGAAGAATTTACACATTCACTAAAAGACAGATGATACGTAATCGCAAATTTGCAAGGTGGTAACACTCACCTGAACCCTCGAAGCCACAAAGGAAAAGACGGCAGACAGACCAACGCCAACTCCAATCCAAAACAGGGGCGACCCACTAAAAACCACATCACAAATGTCAGAAAGAAACAGCCGTTAACCTTTGAGCCAAATTCAACCCAAAAACAACAAATTGGAAAATACCCAGAAATGAAATCAAACAAAGAAAGAGAAATTACATCTGGGAAGGTGGTGGGGAAGTATAAGGTTGCGGACTAACGCCGACTGAAGTGGTTTCTAGCTCACTACTGCTCTTATTCGATGTAGAAGTGCTAGCAAATACCGCAACCCCATTACTTCTTTTCCTATTATCTTTGGCATCATGAACAAGTCTTCTTCCAGCATTAGAGTTAGAGAAAGAAAAAAGGATGGTTCTCGACTTGGGGATGACTGAAGATGAGGCTGCCCTAGATGGTTTCCTTGGGAGGAGAGGAAATCCGAAGCTCTGTTTGGTGGACAGATTTCTGGGATTAGGCAAATAGCTTAAACCCAGAACAGGTTTTGGGGAAACTAAGGATAAATTAGTTTCCATCCCCCAAATTAAACCAGACAGCAAAGGGCAATGGGAGAGGGTTTGGAATCGCTGGTTTTCAGAATACAGGAATCAGTTCACCGGGAAGAGAGAGAGAGAGAGAGTAGTGACCACGGACGTGACAGTGAGTCTGGAGAAGGCGACGGATGCGGTTCGCATCCAAGGTTCAGCCGGGAATGAAGAGCGGGCTAGCCATTTCTAGGGCTACATTCGTTCGAAAGAACACCACTTGGAAAAACTATTCTTTGGGTGTTTGGACATGGGACTCTGTTTAGGGTAGAGCTATTGCCTATTATTAATTTAGAGCTACTACGCATTCACAATCTATTTTTTTATTTATATACAAAACTCAAATTTAAATTTTGCTAAAAAGAAATAAGTGTGTAATTAGTAATTACCTAAATTAACGTGTTTTGATACCCACTTGGAAAATTTTATATTGACAAATAAGATATTTTTAAATAACTTTGGTGTTTTTCTTTTGAGTATTTAAATTTTTTGTTTTTGAAGGGGATAAAAACCATTATGTTGTTTGTTTAAAGGAGGATTCTAATATTGCACCTTATAATTTTGTAATCATGCAGACTCATAATAAGTAATTATGTAAGAGGAATATGATATTATAAAGTATTTATAATTTTAACGTATTTTTAAGTTTAGACCTTTTAATTGATTTAGCTTTGTATAAAATATATACATATAATACGTTATTTATTTCATGCATTCATAGAAATATGATATTAACACAACTAACTACTAAGGCCATAAAAGGAATATGATATCATTTCTTTCGTGAGTCTATTTCATTGACATTAACCACGAATGGTCAAACAAAATTAATGAGCCCGTTATTCTCATGAGGTTGGAGGCAAATTCGTAGACCTTCTATTGGAATTGTAACTGGGTTATGTATGATCTTTTCATTGAGATCCACCACCTTCAATCTAAATTGAGTCACCATATTGTGTAGAAATACTAGAATTTCTACCCGAGCATACTCCTTTCCAGGGGACACATCCGAGGCCCTCCACCAAAGGGTATGAATGTAAGGGGCGGCAACTCATTGCCTTCAAATCTTGCTGGATCAATTTTTTCAGGATTTGAGAAGCATTTTGAATTCTTATTTGTTGATTGCACTGTACAATGAATCTTATCATTAACAAATAAAAATAAAAGGGAAATAATTAGCGAAGCTTCTTGTAGATGAGAAGACTTAGAAAACAGTAACCATTTGATTACGTGATCTAGATGAACTAGATTCAAATTGAACTTGATATGAAGTAATGCAACCCAATTTTGTGTTGCCATAACATGGACTTCAAATTTGCTTGATCAAGCCCGAGCAAAGCTGAACTCTTTAGAAATCGAGTGGACCTTCACCTCGCTAGAGTGAGCCCAATGGGTGCACAAATGGTCCTTAACCACTGAATCCATGATGGGTACATGACTTTGCATCAAATCTAGCTCAAGGAACGAGTGATCTTCCCTAGTATAGATGACGCGTTGTCTGAGGGGAAAAGCAAGGGTTGAGTAATGGAGCGAGGCCACCAAGGGATGAATAATTTGGTGTCATTAGAGAAGACGAATTTGTTGGCATAAGGGCTGCAAAGAACAGCCATTTTTTCTCCAGCTAAACAGGTTTTGAAGATCAGAGATGAGCGCTTAGTCATTCGATCACGTATGAATTTCTCAGGACATGAGACAAATGCCCATGCCTGGCCCACTATCGGCCATCCAGTTCATCCAGGAGGAAGATTGTTGGAGCTTCGAGTCTTGGGTTTTCGCGAAATTAGTATGAGAATGACGAGAATAACGACCATAACTAAAACAACCGAAAACTCCATGGAAGCCATTAGTGAGTAACCTAAAAACAATAAATGGAGCAAAAGGAGAACAGAGAGAATACAGCAGCACATACTTCACTGCACTAGAGGGTGGTATTCAATTTGTACCATACATATATATCCAAAATCAGGATGGCAAATTACTGATTCTTACCACCAAAAGTCATTCAATTTGTGTGGACCAACCAAAGACGAAGCACAATGCAACGTAACTGATAATACTCTGAGCAAAATATAAGTGCAAATTCACTTTATGTGCCACAGATCCTGCTCACGCATTTTTGGAGGTATAGGAAGCAAACTTGAGCCTCCAACTATCGCACAAAAATTTGGCAGAAGAGGATGGTCTCAATTGAACCGCTGTAGTGTTGAAAGAAAATTTCCATTGATTCAATGCTAGCTACAATCCGTCGCTATACAGTGTTGTGATTTGATCAAGTGCTAAGTACATTTTTTCCACCTCAGGGATTGAAACAAGAAAATAAAGAGCAACCAAAAAAAACTACAGACCATACCGGGCTATTGTTACGGTCCAATTGCAAGGTATGGGGCTTGAGTCACACATCGATCATATGGGGGTTGATGTGGGGTTTATATAGGCTTTAGGTTCTCCTAACCTTTGAGCTAGCTTTTGGGATGGGCTCTTTCAAAGTTCTGTATCAGCTATTTGTCATACACAAACCCACATATATGCATTTAATACTTCCCGTGAGATTGGAGGCAAATCCGAAGGCCTTCTGCTGGAAAAGGTTGTGGGTTATACGCAATTTTCTCATTTGGATTTGCTTTCTTCAATCTAAACCGAGTCACCACATTATGTACAAATACGAGTATTTCAATCCGCGCATACTCTTTTCCAGCACACATCCGAGGCCCTCCCCCAAATGGTATGAACGTAAAGGGTTGCGGTCCAGCACCTTCAAATCTTGATGGGCCGAATTTTTCAGGATCAGGAAAGTATTTAGGGTTCTTGTTCGTCGAATGCACCGTCCAAAAGACCTAGTCATCGTTGGACAGTAGAAACAAAGGCAAAATAGTTAAGTAATGGGTTATCTAGACACAAACACCTGATAACATTGACATGCTCTTTATCTAAACTATCTCAATGTGGCTCATTGTAACTTCAAAGTAAGCAGCATTAGTAATTTGTTTATGTACCTTCCAGCCCTTTGGAATGTTAAAACCTGCAAAAGTGAAGTCAGTGAGAACCTCCTTAAAAGCTCCCTGAGCAGGTGGTTTCAACCTCATTGATTCACAGACCACATTCCAAGTGTACTTCATCTTTTGAACATCTGCCCATCTTAGCATCTCCTCTGCTCCTTTCGACTTCGCAATCTCCACTTGTTCTAATTATCAACACAAACCAAAACTAGTAAACAAAATCAATATTCTAATCACAATAATGAACTTTGATCATAAGATGAATCCATTGATTTACTACCTTCTAAAACCTTGTCATAAACATGGGGATTTTCTGCAAGGTGGCTAAGCACAAATGTAATTGCAGTACTCGTACTATAAAAACTGGCAATCAGATACCCAATATTCTTATTAGCAATCTCCTCCTGACTAAAAAACTTGCCATCTTCATCTGAGCTAACAAGCAACCTACTTAGCAAATCTTGAACACCCAAATTTACAACGCCCTTTTCTGCAATCTCCATCCTCCTCTGTTTAATGATTTCCAGAAGCCTGTGCTTGATGATCTTACCCCCCTCGACAGCCCCATGAAAAGAGGTGCCTGGAAAATTCACCGGTACTGACATGATCCCCTCAGCCACATCAAAAAAGAGCACCATTAGATCCCCGACTCGATTCGGGTTAGCACAGTTGATGAAAATTCGACAAGCCAGAGCAAAGGTGAACTCTTTGGCTAGTGGGTGCACCTTCACCTCATCAAATTTAGCCCATTTGGTGTGTAAATGCTCCTTAGCCATTGAATCCATGATGGGTACGTAGTTTTGCATTGAGTCTAGCTTCAGAAACGAGTGATCTTGCTTTAAAACTGATGAATTTCGACCCAGATTTTTAGCAAAAAGCAAGGCTTGAGAAACAGAGCGAGGCCACCAAGGGTTGAAGAGTTTGATTTCGTTTGAGAAGATGAATTTGCTGGCTGAAGGGCCACAAAGAACAGCCATTCTCTCTCCTGCTATACAGGTTTTGAAGATGTCAGGAGAGTACTTGTTCATTCGATCGTGGACGAATTTTTCTGGGCACGAAATAAAATCCAGGGTTTCCCCTAAAATTGGCCATCCAGTTTTGCCAGGAGGAAGATTCGAGTTCTGGGTCTTTAAAATCTGAGAAATTACAGTGAGAATGAGGAAGAGGATGGATGAGAAGACAAGCACAAACAACAAGATGAAAGCCATAGATGCGCAGTCCAGAAGAACATTGATTTTGAAGCCGGTTGTTCTCTGAGTCAGCCACTTGACGTCTAGTCGGTGTTTCTTGGATCGAGCACCGTAACCTGGTTCAGGCACCAGTAACTTTGGGTTGACAAAATCATGATCCAAAACCAATCAATGAAACTTTTGGAATAAGGCCCTCTGCTTTTCGCACATTATTTCAAATTTATCACTTTAATTTACTTTAATTTATTTTAATTAATTTTAATTTACTTTAATTCACTTTAATCAATCTATTTTAACTCATTTCAATCAATCTTAATATACCTCACCCCATTTCAATCCATCTCTTCAGAAATTTAATAATTTGTAAAGTGTCATATGAGATTTAATTATTTTTGCAAAGTAGTATGATTTGAAAATGGTGAAAATTTATAAGTAATTTGGGGTGAATAAAAAGGTAAAGTAGATTAAAGTAGGTTGAAGTAGGTTGAAATACATGGAAGTGAGTTGAAGTGGGTTGAATTTTGTTAATGTGATAAATTAAAAATGAAAAGAGGTTGAAGTGGGTTGAAGTTGGTATTTTTGAATTGACTAGATACGATTTCATTTTGTTGATTATCATGATGCATCAAACAGTATTGATTAGATACGAGTTCATTTTAATTTTCAAATTATCATCGTCATATTTTACAGTCACATGCTTTTCAAATTACATTATTTTTTTATTATTTTTCACAACCTAATTTTTTGTATTTTATAAAATTAGAAAAAAGCTAATGTTGTATTTTCAACGAACTCCTACATTTAAAAATTAACAACAAATCTATATTGATGATATATTTTATAACACTTATGATTTTACTATTTTGTTTTGTTACATCTGAATTTTTCGAATACGGGCCTGTTATTGTCGTCGGTAAATTAGGGTAGGTAAAAAGGTGAGGTGGGTTGAAGTGGGTTGAGGTGGGTTGAAGTAGGTTGCGGTCTGTTAAAGTAGGTTGAATTTTTTTGATGTCATAAATTGAACTTTAGTTGATAGTGGAAGTGGGTTAAAGTAAGTTTAAGTGAGTTTAAGTTGGTATTTTCAAATTTACCCATGAAAAAAAAGGCACGTATATAAAAAGTAGTCATCAATAAATTTTGTAACCCAAATCGTTAAAAATAATTAACAAGTTGTGCCAGCTTCCAACTTCCAAAAAATAGTTACAAAATTGTGAAATTACCATTCAGTGAAAAAATGCACTAAAAATTACAATAATTTCATAAATTATCACACATAATTACATTCTTATTATTTTAACCCACTTCAATCCACTACAAAAAAAAATACCAATTTCAACCCACTTCAATCTACTTCATCCCACCTCCAAAAAAAATATCAACTTTAATTCACCTGAACTCACCTTAACCAACCTCAACCCACTTCAACCTTTTACCCATCCCTATTTACCCACGAAAAGAACAGGTCCTAAATTTCTTAGCTATAATTCTTTTCTGTTGTATATACTTTTACATGTACTATCTATTATTTAGCTGCAATGTTTTTAGGTATAGAAAAGTTGGTTATAAATTCCCACCAAACAATTGTACTATATGCCATACCCAACCATTTGGTCAGATTTTTGTAAAATATTACTCAATGATTTCTATTTTTTTCATTGACTTAGA
>NCQV01056576.1:2157-14565 GCA_002740545.1 Lophocereus schottii | reverse complement strand
CATACAGGACATGTTTAAGTTCCCACAGGGTTCTTATGTGGACAAGCCAATAGAGAAGTGGTGTAAGGTTTGGTATAGAAATGGCGATATGACTTGAAATAGCAAGCATATGCAAACCACAAAACGGTGGTAGGTCGTTATAATAACCCCCCAAATGAAGTTGATCCTGATGAGTGGAAGTGGTTGGTAGATTATTGGGATGACCAAAAATTTAGGGTAAAGTTAAACTTACTCATGATAAAATTCAACATGTTGAGGTTTTTTTTTAAATTACTTCTGATGAACTTTGTCTTATAGCATCAAAGCGAGATTAACACCCAAAATTAGGAAAACCAAAAAATGTTAGCAAATGTTGGCACAAAATCCATTGCTAGCACCTTTTATGGCATAGCAGGTAAAGTTTATACACTAATTGATTTCGGTATTTCTAAAAAATGTATATTGTTAAATTATATGAATATGTGGTATTGTCTAATGATTTCAGTTCCAAAAGGAAGAAATTATATTATATGAAGACCAACAAGAATCTGATTCACTTAATCCAGTGTCTACTGTACTGTATTATCTATAACTCTGGGTGATTGAAAGAAAAAGAAAAGATGGCAGTTGGTCTGATGAGCTTGCTGAAACTGTATATAAAGACCTTCAAGAACTACACCAAAAGCAACTAAACAAGTACGGGAAAGACAAACTCACACCACAAGAGGCCTTTACTCGTATTCTTAAAAATCGAAAAGGTTCACGCCATCAAAGAGGCATAGGGCGGGGGATTATTTCATTTATAGCCTCCCAGGTTCAAGTTGTCGATGAGGCTGACATTGAAGCTCAGATTGATGCTGAAGTGAGCAGACGTGTTTTTGAACAATTGAGATAGATACATGAAACTTATGATTCTCGTCTTCGTGCCTTAGAGGAATGATTACACCCTGCTACAAGTGCGTATGTTAGTATCTAATCTCTTTGTGCATTAGTATCAAGTACTTTTACTTTTTATGCCAAGGATAGTTAATGTTTTACTTTTTACGTCATATGGCTAGGTGCAATCAGGTGGATCATCCTGGCATCTTCGATCTTCCTCAGAACATTATAGCCCGTAAGTTAAAACAATTTAACTATATATATTGTTTCTAATGAAAGAACTGTAATCTCATTCATGCTTTAAGTTTTGTTTTTCCTCTATATTCAAGAATCTACTATTATAGCTTTTGATATTTGCTTTTAGTTTACTTAATGTCGTTGTCCTACTTGCTTCTATTTTAGTTGTTTTTATGTTACTGTAGTTAGGGGGCTAGCTGGCTATATGTTGTAGAATAATCTTTAGCTTGTTTTGTAAACCTCCACATCCCTCTACACAGAAGGCCTTACTCTTTGCTATTGTGTTGTGAAATCAGTTTACAAACATGTTCCCATAGCCACACTTATTTTGAGTTAAAGTTCTCTTTTAGTTAGCTTTCACTTTAAATTAATTAAAATAATGATCAATGTGTGGTTCAAGGCATTATTCTCTGCTATTGTAATTGCAGGTACACTAGAGATGGATATGACTTAAGGGATATGACTTAAGTTGAAACTTGGGGCGATATTAACAAATATGACGAAACTTTGCCTCTTTCTTTTTAATTTTTTCTAGTCATATAATTTTTTTAGTTTGGTACCATTGGGACAATCATTCTTCCATATGAGTTGAACATTAGTGAGTTAGTAAGGCAGTCAACATTTGTAAATATTACATTATTTTAAATACATCAATGGAAGTACTTTTCGTATATGACTACGATTTACCTTTTTAGTTTTGTGTTCTATGTTATTGTAAGATTATAAAATGGCATTTATGGTTGAATAAACAAAAATTAGAAGACATAATGAAATTCGTGGTAATATAATTTGCTATAATAGTGGAATTCAAACAAAAGGTGGTAAATTATAATTTATCACAATTTAATTGCCATAAATAAACACATATTGTGGTAGTATAGTACGTTGTGCCAATTTTTCCATTGCCACAACTAGCATTATATTATGGCAAATTAATACGTGTAGTAAATTATTACTCGCCACAAACTATGAGCATTTGTGGCAAATTAGTTTTTGTGGCAATTCATAATTTACCACAGATGATATATTATTTGTGGCGACGTTTATATTTGCTATAAAAACCTTTTGTAACGGGATTTTGTGGCAAAATTTTAACTTGCCACAAAATGCATTTTGTGGCCAATTTACACTATATTGTAGCAAAAGTATATGCCACAAATGCTAGCTTTTCTTGTAGTGGGGGAAAACCCATAACAAAGTCCATGGAGATCAAATCCTACTTCCAAGTGGGAATTTCTAAGGGTTGAAGTTCACCTACAGGACGTTGATGATCTGCTTTAACTTTTTGGTAGGTTAGACATTTGTCTACATATTCTGCAACCTCTTTCTTCATAATATTCCACTAGAAGTATTGCCTTAAGTCTCTGTACATCTTGATGCTTCCTAGATGCACCGAGTAGAGAGTATTGTGAGCCCCCTCTATGATCGATTTCCTCAATTCTTCATTTCTGGGTGCACATAGGCGATTCTGGAATTATAAGGTCCCATCCCTATGTATTATAAACCAGGAGATTTTCCTTTCTCTAAATTTTGCTTTATTCTTTGGAGTTCAGGATCAATTTCATGGTTCACTTGAATTTTCTCCACTATGGAAGGTTGTAAGGCAGGTGCTGATAATTGAATATGTGCTTGCCTATGGGACACTAGTTGAATTCCCAAGTCCTTAAGCTATATCAAGAGACTCAACTGAGTAATCACCACAGTGCTTAAGCTATGTTACGTCTTACTACTCAGCGAATCTGTTACAACATTTGCTTTTTCTGGATGACATTGAATCTACAAATCATAATCTTTAAGCAACTAAAGTCAACGCCGTTGTCTAAAATTAAGCTCTTTCTGGGTGAAGATATACTTCAGACTTTGATGGTCAGTATAAATCTTGCACGGTACGCTATATAAGTAATGTCTTCAAATTTTCAATGCAAAGACCACGGTTGCTAACCCTAGGTTATGGGTACGGTAATGTTTCTCTTAAGGCTTGAGCTGTCGAGAGGCACAAGCTACTACCTTGTCTTCCGGCATAAGTACACATCCCAAATCATTCTTTGAAGCATCACTATAGATGGTATACTCCTTACTTTCCGTTGATAACGTTAGGATTGGGGCGGTAGCTAATCGTTTCCCTAACTCCTGAAAGGCTCTTTCACACTTCTCTGTCCACTCAAATTTATTCGCTTTCCTCAGCAGATTGGTCAGGGGTAAAGTTATTTTCAAAAAGTCGTTGACGAGCCTTCAGTAATAGCCCATTAAACCCAAAACGCTTCTAATTTCAGTGACATTAGTTGGCCTTGACCATTTCATGATTTTCTTCACCTTCTGGGGGTCAACTTTGATTCCTTCTTTTGTAATTACATGACCTAAGAACGCCACTTCTTCCAACGGAAATTCACATTTCTTTAATTTTTCATAAAGTCGATGCCCCTTCAGGATTTGTAACACTATCCTCAAATGATCAGCATGTTCCTCCCTGTCCTTAGAATAGATAAGAATGTCATCTATGAATACCACAAAAAACTTGTCTAGATAGGGTCTAAAAATCCTGTTCATAAAATCCATGAAAGCTGCAGGAGTATTGATGAAGCCAAACAGCATTACTATGAACTCATAATGACCATTGCTGGTCCTAAATGCAGTCTTAGGGATATCTTCATGTTCAATCCTGAGTTGATGGTACCATGACCTCAAATCAATCTTAGAGAAGACTCCTACTCCTTGCAGTTGGTCAAACAAATCATCTATTTGCGGCAAACGGTACTTATTTTTTATGGTGATCTTGTTCAACTCCCTATAGTTAATACATAGCCTTAATGTTCCATCCTTTTTCTTTACAAGCAACACTGGGGCACCCCATGGTGACACACTTGGCCTAATACAGCCCTTTTACAATAGCTCATCTAACTGAATCTTCAGTTTCTTAAGCTCAGTTGAGGCCATATGATATGTGGCTTTAGAGATAGGTTGGGCACCAGGGATTAATTTAATTTCAAAATCAATTTCCCTCTGTGGGGTACTCTTGGTAATTCCTCAAGGAAAACATCTTGAAACTCACAAACTACTGGAATATTTTGTGCTTTCTTTTCTTTTGTTTGGGTGTCGATAGCGTAGCACCAACATCCAATACATCCTTGACATAACAGCTTACTTGCTTGCATAGCAGAAATCAAGGGATAAGATTTTTCCTATCTCTGCCCATAGAAACATACTTCCCTCCCTTTTCTGTTCTTTAAAATAACATTAAGATCTTCACAGTCAATCTTAGCTCCATAAGTGTGCAACTAATTCATTCCCAAAATGATATCAAAATCAGATAAACCAAATTGAACTAGATCCATAAGGAAAGCGGTTCAACCAATGGTAATGGGAACAAGTTTATAGGAGATGGGCACTCAATCACAGAATCATTGGGTAACTTGATCCTCTAATTGGTTTCCGTCCTTCTATCCTCTAGATTCAATTGCATGGGAGATCGGGTGGATATAAATGAATAAGTAACACTCGAATGAAATAATACACAAAATGGGTTTGAATTTAAAAAGAGAGATCCAGTGACTATTGCACCAGAGGCGGCAGCTTCCTTCTTACTTATTACATATGCTCATCCTACTACTGCAGGCCTTGGTGGTGGGCCTCTTAGTGAGGTGGCCCAAAGGTTTTCCTGCACCTTTGTCTACAGCCTTCATCCCACTCGACATTCAGGGGTGGTGTGATTTGTCCTTCCGCATTTCACGTAGGGCTGTGTCGAGCCTGCCGAATAACTCTTGGGAGGCGCGAGAGAAAGTTTCTTCTAGTTCACACTCTCACTCGAAGTTCCTTGCTCAAATCCCTTTCTCTTTTGGTTGATTTGGTTTAGGGCTCTCAACTCTGTCTTTACTCACTCCACTTCAGTAGCTCGCTCACATAGCTCTTGGTAAGTCAAGATTGGCTGTCCACCTAATTGATTTCGGATGTAGAAGGCTAAACCCTCATCAAACTTTCGTGTCTTCAACCTTTCAGATGGCACAGATTCAGGGACAAACCTGGATAATTCTATGAACTTACTGACATACTACATCAAAGTCATGTTGCCACTCATCTTAGGCTCTATAAATTCATTGTCCTTTTGTCTTTAGACCACAACTAGGTAAAACTTTCCCCTCCACCTGCTTAGAAATTTACTCCAAGTGAATTCAGACCCTACGAACTTATCCTTAATGGTGTTTGACCAAATATCAGCTTTATAAATCAAATAATACATCCCAATGTTTACTTTCTTTTCTTCTAGCACCTCCACCCCTGTAAGGATTTTCTCCATTCCCCTTACCCATTCCTCCAATACTACTGGATCATAATATCCATCATACACTTTAGGGTTGCATTGTGCTACTCTATTTGTTAATTTATCATCTTTAGGAGGGGTTTCAGTGGGCACTTGGGAAATTCGCTTCATTAATTCAGCTACTAAGATTGGCCAGTAGTTCGGGTCCCCAATGTTATTAGCTAACTTAGTAGGAATTGGTAGCATTTGGCTAAAATTTGGTGGCACATGATGTGAGGCTTGTTCACTCGATCCCTAGCCATGATCCGAGATTTCCTCTACAAGAACCTCTACATTGTTGTCTGCTGATTCGGACATTCTGATCATACATTGAATGAAACAATTCAATTACTGGAATACCTAAACATATAAGATAAGCATGCCTAATAACTACATTTAACATAACTCAAATACTATTGAAAACACACCCAAACCTTCATTATATCATTTCATAACTACTTATATACATACATAGCTACCTATTTATATACATGATCTGCAAACATATGACATTTAACTGACTAGGCAAAGTCAGCTTCGACTCCCACAAACACTAACTAGCCCCAAGATATTAGATCCGTCACATGACCAAAAAGAGAAACGGACTATATCATCACGGTCGGAAAATATTGGACTAACTATATACAATGTCATGTGCTACGTAAAATACAACTACCCAATTCAACCATACCATATATACATACAAGACTCAAAATGTAACCCCCTCAGGTGTCATGCTGAAACCTCTTAACAATCCCTAGGCGGATCGTAATCTAGGTCAGACTCATCCTCCCGCTCTTCTCCTAAGTCAAAGCTGCTGTCCGACACTCCTGACTCTACCTCGTAAGCCTCCTACTCAACTTGCTACTCCATTGCCATCTCATCAATCTTCTGATCCCACTATTGCCCCACCACTACCTCATTAATATCATGATCCTCCTCGACATCATCCTCCTTCTCCAGATGGCCCTCGATACCCTCCATGGCCTTGTCCTCAGAACTAACTACCACAATCTCTGGTGTAACAGGGAGAACTACCACCACGTGAGCATCTCCAAGACTGTCGAGCATCAGTGTGATGCCGGGAGCAGGCGGCGAAGTTGGTCCCTATACTGGTGCAGGTGGTGTAGTTGGGGCATGTGCCTGTTGTAATGGGAAAATATACTGAAGAGTCTCCATAGTAATTCTTCTCTGCTCGAATTCCCCCTTCAACAACGACTTCAAGGAGATGGTAGGCCAAGCCCCTTGGACCAGGAACCTGAGTCCGTCCTAACCTGGTTTCCCTATCATCATAAAATGACGATAACGGAGCCCGAACTCTACCCGTGGATCAGCTTTTGGTAGGGACCATAACAATCTGTGTGCACGGACCGTGATGCTATGAAACTCGGAGAAAAGGTCCGGTGTGTGAGCTATAATACTACCACGCAATAGTGATATGTGAGCGGCCACAAATGTACTAGGCATCATGTTGATTGTGTAGGGATCCATCTAGTAAGGAAAATACAAATGAGGGGCATAAAGAAGATAAGCAACATGTATTTCTAATATCGCAAGCCTCGAACAATACACGATATTCCTTACTAATAACTTTTCTCACCCTCCCATATCTAAACTCCATACTCCACATGCCATTAGGAAAAACCAAAACCTGGCTCTGATACCAAATCTATAGTGCCCCTAATGTATATATTTTGCTGTTTGCATTCTCTTCATTAGTTTCACCAATGATAAGTAATATCCCAAATGATCAGGGGGTACCTCCGTCCAAAAGGATAAGACTTTGCTTGTAAATGACCAATTTTGGCAACGCTAATCAATGTTTACCATTAAAGGGCATTCACACCATCACAACCCATCAGACTATTTATTATATAGAAACTGCTCCAACATCAAAACCATTCAACCATCTCATGGATTACTCCAAAATATAGAATTCTGATGAAGTATATAGTTTTAACACCAAAATATATCACAATATAGTATTAAAAACATCACAATACTAATACACCACCATTCCATATGGACTTCTTTGGTCACTTATCATCTTCAGCCATCCTGCCCACCTGAGGGCGATTCATTAAACATTTTCCTAAAACAAAACATGAAAACATTTCGAACTGTAAGCTGAAGCTCAGTACATGCATTCTTATATTATTAAATGACTATTGAAAAGCTATTTGGGCCCGCTTGCACTTCATTTTTTACAACAGGGAATGAGACGATCATAAAACTGCATTACTAATTATTATATGATAGTGAACTCTCGGTAACTGTTACAATCTGTAGATAGGTGTATACCTGCCAAGTCAATCGGGGGACCTGGCCTGAAGCCACATGGGTAACTAAAGGGCAATGTCCTGTAACTGATAACTGATGGGGTCACTTATTATGTGATAAATCATGGATTAAACTGATTCATTGATATACTTACCAAAACATTATAATTTTGCTAAATTCGTGTTGATTTCTAAAGATGCAGTCAATGAACGTACCTGTTACTTTTATTGAAATTCACTGAAATCAAATTATGCACAAAAAGGGAAGGAAATGATAGATTAGGCCCTGATTCTATACAAAAATATCATTGTACAAACGTATAGTTAGGAAATGATTTTTTTATAGCTAATATTGTAGTAAAGGAAAAGTAAGAGCATAACAAGGGCTTAGAAAGAATGACTCATAACGTTGGATTTCTGATTGAGACCTAACCCCAATATTGAAAGCTTTAGAAGTCCTAAAAAACTTTTATTTAGAATACAAAACACGATTCCCACCATAGGGTTCCGGAAATGGGGCTACAATACAAGTATGTTAGTTTTCGTCTAACCTGCACAGTTCTAGTAAAATGGCCATAACTTTTTCCACAGGCCTCAGATCAAAGCAATTTAAAAGGAATCTAAAATCTAACACACGGAACTATCTCCCTGTTAAAAATCATAATTTTCAATTGGCCAATCATTACTAGTTTAATCACAAAGCTTGCCATATTTTTTGAAATTTTCAAGCCTTCACTGTTATGGCTTTCTCCTATCTTGTCACACCATTTCCCATCCAAAAGCACGCCTTAAACCTATGTAACAAGGCTTTGGTCCTTCCCATTAATATACAAAACTATCACACTGAATTTCACTTCCAAATCATGCACATGAAATATCATTTTTTAATAAAATATACACTAATAACGTGTTTGCTATTAAAGGAAGGTTAAAACCTATCATGATCAATAAAACCCTAACTTTTGGCCAATTTTCACTTCATCCAAGGCCACCAAAAACATTCTCATAACATTATTAGGGATTAAAACCACTAAATCAAATACAAGAATCCAAGAAAAACAAACTCCCCATTTTAAGCTTGCATAATTATGAATAACCCTAACCCTAACATACTCCAAACTCAACTCCACCATGATCAACATCAAAATAACTCTATTTTCTTATCAAAACATCATGATTAATAATCAAAAAATCAAAACAAGAATCAAAACTAAGATAAAATCCAAAATCAACAGGATCAAGATTAGGGTTTACTCATTTTGATGCTTGAAGAAAAAGAGATATATTTAAGCTTTGATGCCTGTGAGAATGTAGGTGGTGGTTAGGGTGGTGAGAGGGAGTTGTTACGGTGGTGGTTTGGTGGCCAAACAGTAGCAAAAACCTCATGGGGCAGCCGGGTATGGTGGTGAGAGAAAGAAGAGGTTTGTGTGCTTCATCTTTTTTTTACTTGGCTTGAAATGAACCAATGCTTACTTGGCTGACTTTTTACTTCAAAATATAGCTTTTACCTAACTATGGTTAGGCTTTAACCGTGGTTACTTAGCTAGGTTAAGTGGGCAAGTGGTTGGCTTTAAATTGGGCCAAAATAAATTAGGCTCGGTAGTAAAACGCTCTATAACAATAACGTTTTCTATGGTTTGGTAATAAAACCCGAATTACAAAGTGAAGTCCCAAATAAATTTTTTTTTTCACCAAGTTCATTAAATGCAATAAATAAATATGAGAAAACCATTAACATGAGCTAATTAAATAAATCAAAATTATTTAGGGTTGGCTATTACAGCCTTTCCCCCTTAAAGAATTTTGTCCTTGAAACGTAAGAACTTTACCATGCCATGTAAGATTACCTCAAATAGTTGTGGGGATTTAGCTTTCTTTTTCGCTTTAACCTCCCAAGTAGCTTTTTACGAGGTATGACTTGACCATAGCACCTTAACTAAAGGTATTTACTTGTTGCGTAAGTACTTAGTCGTGCGATCTAGTATTTACACTGATCGCTCTTCATACACTAGATCCCCAGTGATTTCAATAGGTTCAAATACAAGGGTGTGGTTCGGATCTGGAATATTCTTCTTGAGCTGAGAGATGTGAAACACGTTATGTACGTGTTTAAGTTCTTCTAGCAGATCTAAGCAATAAGCTATAGGATTCAACTTTTCAATGATTTCATATGGTCCAATATATCTTGTACTTAGTTTTCCTTATACTCGGAACGTCTTGTTACCCTCAGTTGGCGAAACTTTCAGAAAAACTTTATCGCCTACTTGAACTCTAAAGGCCTCCTTACCTTATCCACAAAACTCTTTGCCGACTCTGGGCAACCTTAATATGCTCACAAATCCTTCTTATTGTTTCCACGGATTCCTAGATCATTTTAGGGCCTATAATGAATACGTCATCCAAGTCACTCCAACACAATGGGGTTCGACACTTTCTCCCATATAAAGCCTCAAACGGGGCCATTCTGATGGTGGATTGGTAGCCATTGTTATAAGAAAACTCCATAAATGGTCTTCCCACTTTCTTTGGAACTCCAACACACAAGCTCTTAACATGTCCTCTAGAATTTGATTCACTCTTTCAGTCTACCCATCTGCCTCATAATGATAAGAGCTACTATAGTTTAATTTGGTCCCAAAGGTTTTTCGAAGCGCTTGCTAAAAGTAGGCTTGGAATCTTTGATCCCTATCTGATACTATGCCTACCTAACGGGATCCTGTGCAGGCGGACTATCTCCTTAACATACAGTTGGGCTAGTTTTTCAACTCCCCATGTATCCCTAATTAGCAGAAAATGGGCTGACTTAGGAAGTCGATCAACTATGACCCAGATAGCATTCTTTTTCGAGGTAGAAAGGGGTAAACCTATAACAAAGTCCATAGAGATCGAATCCCACTTCCAAAGGGGAATTTCTAGGGGTCGCAGTTCACTTACAAGGCACTGATGCTCTGCTTTAACTTTCTGACAGGTTAGACAATTGTCTACATATTCTACAACCTCTTTCTTTATATTATTCCCTCATATGTATTGCCTTAGGTCTGTGTACATCTTAGTACCTCCTGGATGCACCGAGTGGCGAGTATTGTCAACCTCCTTCAGGATCATTTTCCTTAATTCCTTATTTTCGGGTACACATAAGCGATTCTTGAATCGCAGGGCCCCATCCACATGTACTACAAACCCAGGAGACTTTCCTTTCTCTAAATTTTGCATTGTTCTTTGGAGTTCAGGATCACTTTCCTTGTTCACTCGAATTTCCTACACTGTGGAGTGCTAGAATGTAAGTGCTAATAATTGAACATGTACTTGCCCATGGGGCACTAGTTGAATTCCAAGTCCTCAAGCTCTCTCAAGAGACTCAATTGAGTAATCACCACAGTGCATGGGCTATGTTATGCCTTCCTGCTCAGGGCATTTGCTACAACATTTGCTTTTTCTAAATGATATTGCATAGCAAATTATAATCTTTAAGCAACTCAAGCCAACGTCGTTGTCTCAAATTAAGGTCCTTCTGGGTGAAGATATACTTCAGACTTTAATGATTAGTATATATCTTGCATGGTACCCCGTATAACTAATGTCTCCAAATATTCAATGCAAAGACCACAGCTGCTAACTCCAGGTCATGGGTAGGGTAATTTTTCTTATAAGACTTGAGCTGTCGAGAGGCATAAGCTACTACCTTGTCTTCCTGCATCAGTACACACCCCAAACTGTTCTTTAAAGCATCACTATAGATGGTATACTCCTTACCTTCCACTGGTAGCGTTAAGGATTGGGGCGGTAGTTAGTCATTATCTTAAGTCCTGAAAGGCTTCACACTTCTTATCCACTCAAATTTATTCGCTTTCTTTAATAGATTGGTCAGGGGTGAAGCTATTTTTGAAAAGTCCTTAACGAACCTTCAATAATAGCCCGTTAAACCCAGAAAGCTTCTAGTCTCAGTGACGTTAGTAGGCCTTGACCATTCTGTGATTACCTTCACCTTATGGGGGTCAACTTTGACTCCTTCTTTTGTAATCACATGACCCAAGAACACCACTTCTCCCAACCAAAATACACACTTATTTCATTTTCGATAAAGTTAATGCTCCCTTAGGGTTTGTGACACCATCCTTAAATGATCGACATGTTCCTCCTTGTCCTTAGAATTGATAAGAATGTCATCTATGAACACCACTACAGACTTGTCTGGATAGGGTCTGAAGACCCTGTTCATAAAATCATGAAAGCTACAGGGGCATTGATGAGGCCAAACGGCATTACTATGAACTCATAATGACCATTACTGGTCCTAAATGTAGTCTTAGGGATATCTTCAGGTTTAATCTTGAGTTGATGGTACCGTGACCTCAAATCAATCTTAGAGAAGACTCCTGCTCCTTTCAATTAGTCAGACAAGTCATCTATTCATGGCAAAGGGTTTGTTTTTGATGGTGATCTTGTTCAACTCCCTGTAGTCAATACATAGCCTTAAGATTCCATCCTTTTTCTTTACGAACAACACTGGGGCACCCTATGGTGACACACTTGCCCTGATAAAGCCCTTTTATAATAGCTCATCTAATTGAATCTTCACTTCCTTAAGCTCAGGTGGCGCCGTACGATATTAGGCTTTGGAGATAGGTTAGGCACCTGGGGTTAATTCAATTCCAAAATCAATTTCCCTCTACGGGGGTAGTCCTAGTAATTCCTTAGGAAAAATATCTTCAAACTCACAAACTATAAGAATATTTTCTG
>NCQV01056566.1:0-12628 GCA_002740545.1 Lophocereus schottii | reverse complement strand
TGTATGTAGGATTGCCAACATTATGGTGGTGGCACATATCTCGCCGATAATTATTACCTTCACATTTTTATTTTTGTTAAAAAATATAATTAATTATTTAATATCACAATAGAAACATATAGTTAATGTCGCATTTGAACGGTGAACGATGATATCTTAATATTTTAAGTGAACACTAATAAACGTGGATTGTCAAATTAATTACAAAATTAAATGCTCAATAAATGGTGTACTTAAGGAGGTGTTCACAATGACGGAACAAAATTAGATAATTCTAATATGTGGTGGGTAAGAAGATAGTTTGTATCACTAAATACTAATGAAAAAGAATGATCAAATTAATTACAAAATGTGAAAATAAATCGTAACCCACCGCAAATTCTAAAATAGCTGGCGCAATGCCTAGACTTAAAACCTATTATTTTGTGGAGATTATGCAAACCTTTTAATTTGTCTTTTAGAAAATGTGAAATTAATTTTATAATGTTGGGTTGTCTTTCTATTAGCTTTTATCATCCATCTAATTTGTGCATATTCTGACTTTATGTGTCGAAGCTATATTGGCCTGTGTGGCCAGCATAACACCTTCCATTCCCACCTCCCGGGTTTGAACTTGGGTGGGGGGGGGCGCAATTCTACTTTTTGTAGAATTGTGTGTGGTTGGACATATGTTCCTAGATTCCTGTCCCGAGTTTGACAACCCCTCCCTAGTCCATCAAGATCTGCTCGGTACTCTAAGATAGGGGTCTTGTTGGAAAAAAAAATTCTGATTTTATGTAGATTGTAAAACATTGCATGCATTTGACACTTGTCTAATGATACTCCATTAGTTACAAAAAAGTTTAAGAGCCTATCATCCAAAAGAAATTAAGACATCTTTTGAGTTAACTTCACATTGACAAGGAAGGATTTGTTTTTTAAGTATAAATCAGGACCATGGGATAGGCATTGATAATTCCTCGAGGCATGTTCCAGGATTATTGATCTATTAGTACCTTGACATATGCATCATTGATCTTTTTTGGATCTCACCTTTTTGGCTTAATTTTTTAGTACCCCAAGCTATGACTTTCCCATTTTTTGCTACCTTCAGAAAATCTGTTTTAATTTTTTAATACATCCCGTGCCCTTATGTTTTTCACTTTTCGCCCTAAAACTCTTAGAAATTGTAGAAAGGCCCTCAGAATAGGGAAACTCATGTAAATAAGCTATTTTAGGGGTTTTTTCAAGAAATAAATTTGTTTTAAATGATTAAACTTCTTATAATGACTTTATTAGTACTTGTTATCATAATCTACTACTTATATCTTAGATATTATACTTTCCGTGGTTATATGCCCACTATGCTTAGGAAACTAATTAAAACTTAATTGTAGAGTTTCAACCATTACCTGAAAACTTAGTCGGCGCTGGACTCCAACATTCCTCTAGCCTCCGATTTATAGAGATTGCTAATTTTAACCCTACCTTCCTTAGATCAGGCATAGCATAGATCAATTTCGTTTCCTATCTCGGATCATAGTCACTAATCAAGTTTTATCTATTTTAAAGCATAGTGAGACTTTAATCAAAAAATTATAATATTTAGGACGTAAGGTTAGATTGGATAACGTTCTCTACTGGAAAACTTCTTTTATTGAAAGCTTGAAAGTGGAAATATTACAACAGAAAGATTTAAGATGGACTTAACTTACTAACATCATCAGCGATGCTTGTTCATAGAGAAATGGAGAATCCCCACTTTTCTTTTGCTCAAGAATGCTCAAATAACTAATCCCTTCTTAGCACTCAACCTCCCTTTTTATAGAGGCGATGGGGGTACATAGGATGCCCTATTGGCTACATACACACTAATTTTTTACATGGCTACAGTACATTCACATGGCCACAGTAAACTGCTTTATTTTATAGACCTGAAACCTGTCAAACTAGTACAATAATAGAGCAACCACTTTTCAGAGTTTTTAATAATGACAAAACTAGTCATCATTATTGAGATTCTATATGCCTTTATCTCTAATTATATCTTCCAGACCATCAGTATTTGGGTAATCATCAAAATCTTCATCAAATTGTTGAAGATGCTTTGGATCTCATTTCTCAAATATTTCAAGAAGCTATTTCATTCCTTTTTCTGGTAAGCATTTTTCAGCTCTAACATCGAATAGATAATCAAAAATATCTTCTGAAACTGTTCCTTTCACCTTCGTGTATTCTTTAAACTCATTTTCATAGGCAAAAGTAGTATTTTCACAATGAATTAACATCTTTTCTTGTTCAATTAATGCCTAACTTTGATGATAAATATTGTAGAAGTCGATGTCTCTTACAAAAGTAGGATCAGTAACTAATTCTTGTCGTTCTGAAAAACATTCTTGTCGTTGATGATAAGGATCATCGTAATCAACGATCTGAACAAGATAATGGGCTGGTTTCGCTTTTCCATTTTCATATTCAATTAGTGCACAATGTACTTCTACATATAGGCACATGTTATATGGAATTTTTGTTGGTCCATCAAGAGATTTAAGAATCCAATGGATCATTCCGAACATGCATAGTTGGAACTTGGTTAATTTTAAGAAAAATGGGTACTTTGGATCAGGGATTTTCATAAAGTAAACTATCATTTCATATTCCCAAACTTTAATGACAGGTTCATTTGGAGATATTAAATTGGCTCAGAAACTAACATCACCAACTTCAGACTTATGGAAAAAGTAGATCGGTGTACTCCAAGACTCCCAAATATCATAGGAATAATGATGATAATATTCGATGCAGGCTATATACAACTCATTGAAACATTTTTCCTGGACATAAGAACTTATTTTTCTTGGATATCATAAGGATATCTAAGGTAATTAACTTGTAACTCTAAAAAGGAAAATCTTTAGGCTATTAGGTAGACTGAAGATAGTAGACCAAAGCGTGATCTACTTTTTGTATGGAATTTCAAATTATCGATGAAGACTTTACTAGAAGGAGAAACCTGTTCTAGTAGTAATGGCATTTCGTTATAAATTTTCTCCTTTTCTAGCAGGAGTTCTGCTATGATGATCACCATTGGCGAGTTCTCAACTTAAACTGTATGGCAGAGAGTTCCTCGACCCCTGTATATGTTCAATAGAGAAGGAAAACTAGTTAAACCACAATTGTCAACGTAGGAGTCACTCTTGCGCTTGTATATTCGATAAATTCTTTTTTACAAAATCAAGTATTTTTTTGCAATCAGTTCGAATAAGAAAATGTTTTAGGGCAAAAAAATTAAGAACTTTTCAATTTCTTTTATAACTACAAGTATTTTTTTTTCCCATCGTGGGATAGTTGTATTCTACCTTATTAAAATTTCCTTTCTAGTATTTGCAGAGTTTTTTGCCTTGTTTGATTTTGAGTAATACGCCCCAGTGCTCATTGTTGGCATTTGTCTCAAGAACTACATCATCTCCTTCATTGGGCAAATTAAGAACAGAAAGATTTTTACACATCTTTTTTGAAGTTTTCAACAATCTTTATATCATTAGTGGTCCATGTCCAACTTACTTCTTTCTTGAGTTTCTACTGCAATGGTTTCCTCAGTTTAGGTAAATCTTTAATGAAATCAAAAGCATAGGTAAGACATCTAAGAAACCTTTCTAGCTGTTTTCTATCTTCAATCTTTTCAGGAAAATTTTCTATTGCTTCTAGAATATGTTTTTGTAGAATGATTTATCCACCTTTTATCTCTAGGCTCAAAAACTCAATCTATTACTCAGTTTAAATACATTTGTTTTTCCCAAGTATAATGCCATGATCAATATATCTTTGAGTGATAGCGAAAACATCATCTTTGTGCTGTTCTATGATTTTGAAAACGACAAGGATATCATTAATATAAACTAAAGAACAGTGATTAAGATCTTTGAGATGTTATCCATTCTTCTTTGGAATATTCGAGGTGTATTTTTAAGACCAAATTACATTACTATCCATTTATAATGTCTTTATGTGGCACTAAAAGTGGTTAAAGGAATGCTTTCTTCATCCATTTTTATTTGCCAATATCCGCTTTTACAATCCATTTTAGAGAACTAAAAGGCTCATTGAATTCTATTAAAAATGATTTTTTTGTTAGATAGTGACCATCAAAGACAGTATTATCAGTAAGCTTTTTATAATTGATCATCATTCTTACTTTTTCTCTTTTTTCTTCTGCATGATTTTTTACCATGAAGGTGAGACTAGTGTGAGGACGCTTACTATTTCTGATTAATCCTTTATCCAGAAGTTCTTTAATTTGTTTGTCAAATTCTTGAATATCATGGCATGTATACACCATTTGTTAGAATAATAGTGTCGGGATTCAATAAAGTGATTTTGGTAAATGTCTTGTCTTTATTCCAAAATTTTTGAGGATTATCAGAGTAGAGCCCTTTGCATAGTTGCTCTTATTGTTCAGTAATTTGCTTTTTAATAGATAACTTGAGTAATAAGATTGTTAATGCTGCCTCTTCTTATGCAAGCATTACCTTCTCACTACACTGGCTGTGCGAAAACTCAATTTTCTGATGAGTATGACCCTTGCTTAATCTTTCAATAGGAACTGAGTCACCATTAGTTATAAATGTCATCTAGTTTATGGTCTGTGTGCATGGAGAATATAATATTTGAAAATTATTTTCGATAATCATATCATGAGATGGTTGATCAGTAGCCTATAGGACTGGTATCATGCATTGGACTCATCCTAATTCTATGGATAACCCTTCTATAGCTTCTTTGCGACTCATAATACTATTATTAACTATCCTCACTTGTAAAGAATTTTTAGCTTTTTTTCACATAAACTCTGAAAATAATGATCTTTTTCTAAAGCATACAGAAGAATTGCCATCTATATAGGCACATAACTCATATTTATTATATTCCTCTAAACATACGTTTATTGGGATATAGATGTTATTAGGATTTATGTTAGTGGCTTCATAGCATATCTCTATAGTCAAACTTTTGACTAATTTATTCTCATAAATTGGCTCACTAACAATTTTTGTTTTGCACCCAACAACCTGTCTATCTAGACTCCTACTTTGGTTAACATTATGTCTTACAGGTTCAAAACTCATTCTACTCATTCCACTGGTCATGCTAATTGTATCATCTTCTTTAAACTCTTCTTTAGCTGATGAAGATCCTTTTCTCCATTTTGATCTTGCATTCTTGCTTCTTATTAATTGGGGTTTAATGGTAATTTTACCATTCTCATCAAGTTTTATCACATTTTTCGTGTTGACTTTAATAGGGTTGGCAAAGCTAAAGATCCATGACCTGTCAATCTTTATCTCTGGAGGATTAGATTTATAATCCTGTGGATTTTTTGCATAGCAGTAGGACTTTAAAATTTTTCTGCCTCTATCATAGTCACCTTAGTTTTCGAATCTATTGTCTTATCTAATTTGTGGATAATTTTCCAAAATATTCTTAATCAACATCCCCCTCTTTTCATGTCCATTTGAACTGTTTTTAACTTAAGAGATAGGAAGCTTTTAGCAAACCTATCTTTTAGACTTATATAATATCTGAGTCGACTACAATTGAATTCTACTGACCCATTACATAAATTGGTCTTTATCCATGTGATAATTTGATTATTAAATTGGATATGCCTAATATCACTTAGCAAAGTATAAAGATCAATATCTTTACCATAATATTATAATATAGTAATTTGGACTTAGATACTTCCAACATGGATATACCTGTATTTTCTATCTTTATTATGCTTAAGGATATTTTTCCAGTTAATGAGGTTAACCTCTCCCACATAATACTTACAACCTTTGATTTCTAAATCTCCTTCCATTATTTCACATACATATTTGCTTTTTAACTGAAAGATGATTTTTTTGTAGATCATGTCTTTCTGGATGATGGGAAGGACCCAATCTCCTTTGACTTCTTCGTTATCATTGCCTACCACAAACTCTTCTCTCTGAAGATCCCCGAGACTAATGGAACCACTTTCCACCATATGACTTATTTCTTGATAATTACTTTCTTCATGTTCATTGTCTAACATAATTTCAACAATTCCTTTGTCGTTACTGAGGGTTAAGTCTAAAGCCTCATCTTCACTAAGTTCAACATAATCTAGGCTATCCAAGGTTTTAATAATCTTGTTATTCTTCCTATTTTCGCATTCATTAGCATAATGTCCTACTTCTCCACATGCCCAGTGTTTGCACTTGCTTTTACTTGAAGGACATTAAGCTGCTTTTCTAAAAAATCTTTGTTTTTTAGAACTTAATTTGTTATAATATTTCTTCTATATATCTCTCCCTATTAAAGCTTTTTCCTATAAAATTTTCTTTTTTTCTCCGAACAGGTTCTTTTCCCCATTAGAGAGATGAATCCCAACAAGTTAGAAATTGCTTCTTAATTTTCTTTTGCTTTTGGAGATCAAGACATTGATCATTGACTTATTTTCTTAAATAAGATATTCTTCACCAATGACATATGCTCTTTCAAGCCATGTAATATATTTTTCATCAATTATGAAATTTATAGGATATGGCAATTTGTCATAAAACATACTAAGATTTATTTTATTATGCCCAATTTTTACAATAATACTAACTGAATTCAGCAATATAATTTTTTAGATATCTCAAATCCCATAATTCTATGTTATTAATCTTTCTCTGCCATTCTCGATTTCATTACATAGATTTTTGAACATTGCAGCTGGTGGTTCCATCATTCTTAATGTATTTTTACCATCTTCATTTAATGAATCATACCAGTCAATTACAGTACCAGAAAAACTATGTTTGATGTAATTTAGGAAATTTGCAGCAGTGCATGTAGTATTCAGATTTAAGACACTATTCATGCCTTTTTTCCCATGCTCAAATATTTCTTCTCTATTATAAACTCCATCTATGTTTAAGATGTATTCTATTTGACTAATTGAGTAAGGCCAATCTCTTCAAAAATTGTAGTTTTTCTTGGGACAAATGCAAACGAAAAGTTAGTTGCATGTCCCATTGGAACATATCTAGATCTTATAAAATGAGTATTTCTTCTAGAAGATTCATCAAATTTTTCAAGTTTGGGAACAACATTGTTAATTAGATTGATCTCTATTTCACCTAAATCGAGTTTTTCTCCAATTTCATTAATCTCATCTTCAACAGCCATTTTATCATTTTTTTTAATCCATTTTCTTCTGATTTCTTCTAAAGGTAACACATTCAAATCATCTAGTTTAATAAGATTCATTTGCTAATATATTTCTTTTCCTAATTGAAAATTACTAATCTCCTCATCATCATTAGATAATACATCATATTTATTTCTAATTGCACTGATAATCTTATTTAGTTCTTCTAGATTCTGTTCTTTCTCAAGCATGTTTTATAATTCTTCAAGAGTATACTGCTTATACTTCATTCTCTTATTCTTTTTCTACTTTTTCAGTTGATTTTTTACCTAATTTTTCTCTAACTTCTTTTTGAATCTTTATATCATGCAAAGGAAATGGATTTTTGTTTTTTGGGTTTTGAAAAGGATATTTTTGTTGAAATAGAGTACTAATACTGGAAATAACTTTTCTGCCTAACTTCATTAATTAGAAAAGGTGAATTACAGATAATTGCTTTCTAAGCTCTTTGACTTCAGTGTTAATTTTGGCTAATTCTGCTTTTAATTCTAAAAGTACATCAGTGATATAGTTTAATTGAGGTGCTATTGAAGCAATTCCTTCAAATGAGTGAACAATGTAAGAATAATTAGAACCAGGGCAAGCAAGTGATGATTCAAGTATTAATCACATTTGTTTAACTTAATTAGTCATTAATTAGCTTAATTATTTTAATTATTTTTAGTCACATGGCTCTGATTCCAGATGAAAGAGGATCGAAAGTACTACTGAAAGAGAGAAAATGCACATGCACTGCATTAGAAGTTTTGAAACTAAGTTTTTAAGGATTGGGATTAAAATGCAAATTTTAAAAGTTTAGGGACTTAAGAAAAAACATAGTGTACCTAAAAATTAGGTCAGTAGACGTCGAGTCACTAAAATATTCACTCCAAAAACTTAGGCCCTGAAAAATTAATATCACATACGTTGGAGTACCTTAAGATTAACTCCCCGCATGCTACATAATTTCATTGAAGTATTATTCAGTTCTACGAAGGTATTTTAATTATGCCAAAGTTGCCTTTGAATCCCAATATAATAAGTAAATGTTGGCATCTCCAACGCTTGGCCAATTTACATCTAATATTCGTTCAAATACAAGTCATATTTTTATTTTTCCTTATTTTCTTACCTTTTTATCTTGATATTATCTATTAGAATGCAATAACATTCTTAGAAACCATCGATCAAGGTAATATGCATAGTTTATTTGATAGAAAATTATTGAATCTAGGTGAGAAATCTACTCAACACATGAAATACAACTATACATAAAAGTATTTTATTCTCTGTTGTTGTTGCAGAGGCCATAAATATGAAAAGAGACACATGAAAAATTGCAATTCAAATAATAAAAAGACAACATGTAAAAAACGGATAAACTGTACATTTGAAATGAATAATTCTTATTAATTTTATTTCAAAGTGGCTACATGTTTTTTGGAACAAATAACATTTTAACCGTTTGATTAATCAGATTAAATATAAAGGCTTACGATTCACGAATAAATAAAGAATTCAATCACATATTCTATTAAAAGCTTATATCCTCACTAGCTACATTAGGTTATATTAANNNTTGTCTAATTTTAATTATTAATTACATGATTCACATATTTTTCTAATAATAAAAATTTAATCAAGCCTGTGCAACGCAAGGGTTCAAAACTAGTAGGATTTTATTTATTTACCCTCTAAAATACATTATCGTTTTCTTTTGTCATTGAGTAGTGCAAAACCTAATATTATGAATTTTTTTAACCATTACCCTAACGATAATGATTAAGAAATAATTAATGTTACATGTTTAGCAATTTTCAAGCCATTGGTCATCTTTATTTTGCTATGCGTTAATGGTTCAGCAAATTTTCAGCATACGCATATGAAAAGCGTCGATATACTTAGGGTTGACCCTCGTTCGGTCAAGAGTTAAAGAAATCTCGACTCTTTTATTGGCTGATCCTTATGTTATTTCGACGCTTATTATGGCCACTATCTATTCTAGCAGAAATGGGGAAAACATTTAGCTAAATTTACTATAACTCATCAAAGGGTCGAGATGCAAATTATTTTTTGACTATAAATTACTTGGGATATAAATATGTCTCTACAGACACACACACACACATATACATATATATATATACATATACATATATATATACATATACATATATATATATACATACATATATATACATACATACATATATATACATATATATATACATATATATGCATATATATATGTGTATGTATATATATTCACTCATACCTTGAACCCAACTAATGAATATACTATTTTAATTAGTGCATCTGCATTTAATGATGTGTTCAGCCTAAATATACAGATATATGCATAGACCATAAAACACAAATTGATAACAATTATATAAATTCATATAAGCACCAGATAGAGGGGAAAACTTATGCTTCTCACTTGTTGCTTTTTCGAAGATCAACGTCGCGCTTAGATCTTGTAGTGGTTCAGTTATGATAATTAAAAGTAATTATTCCTTCAAATGTCACACTATCTCATGCAATCACAAGGCGTAAGTCTCAAATTTACAAAAAGCTAGCCAGCTAAATAAGAGTCCTATGACTGTTAACCACAGCTAATAAAAATTAAGTGTATTGCTACTTCAAAAATCAAAATGATATCTGATGCAATCAAGAAACCAAATACTGAATTTGGCTTGATGTTAAGAGTCCTAACTTAATTTACCATTTTGCAGTCATCAAAAGTCTTGAACAAGCCCATATTATCTATCTAAGTAACTTGTGAGTTTGAGATTAAAAGACTAGTATGTCGCGATTCATTGCCAAGGTCATTTCCACTAAACTCATGTAGAACCTAAGGAAAGATAAGCAAAAATTACATGTATTAACATTTGAATAAAATGAGATTTAATTACCAAATGACACCGCACATGAAATTAGTCTAAACGAAGGATAGAGTCAAAAAAAGCAAGAATGCAAGGAACATAGGGAATATGTATAAAAGAGCTGTTTGATAAAAGTAACTAAACCAGCCTATATTTTTAACAGTAAAGGCACAAACTTATTCCCAGATGGGTACCTCTGTCATTTGTGCTTTAGTAAGCTGACAAAAATAAACCCAAAAATGGCCACTAGCAAATGGTAGTTTGGTGTTTTAACCAGTTGACCAAAGAATAACGGTCACATTATGGCAACATAATCTCCCGTTAATATAACAGTTACAAGGTTATTAATTAATTCAGTATTAATTGGTCAAATTAATCCCCTGATTCTGTTACAAGGTATGTGCTATTATAAAATAGGGACATATGGATAAGGAATGATATGCAACTGAGAAGCAGCTAGATCAATATACTTTGTGCCCTCTCCCTTACACTAAATCTAGCAATCACCGAGATTTGGATTTAGGATGTAACCCTCACTAGTGACTCTAGTAGCCACCAAGTTCGTGAGTAACACTTAGTAGGTGAGACCTAGGCCAAGCTTCCATATCAAAGTAAGTCCTAATTTTTCCAACAGTGGTATCAAAGCCACATCTGTCTGATGCTAGCCTCGAGCATTCATTGTTTGATAAATCTAGGTTCTATTTATGCTTAGAATTCTAATATGTGTGATAACATAACAGAATCTCATTTTCTTAATTATATTATTTTTGGACAATTTGTGTAATACTATTCTATTTGATTATGCAAAACCGAGACTGATTTTAATTGGCTAATAATTAAAAAAAAAATGTTACACCTTGCCTCATCACGCATCAAGATATGTATCGAGATAACATGCATTGTGCTCATTTAAGTAATGAATTCACGATATTGAACTATTTCTATTCAGTGTGATATAGTATTATACCTAAATTGGGACCCCATGCCTCTAACAACACAGATCTAGAACTAAGACCCTGAACAAAAACTCTTGACTCAGATCTGACCACACCCAATATCTACAGACCTAGAACACACCCAAAAAAAAGGTAAAAAAATATACTTGAAACCCATCAGGCCGCTGGAGGGGTTGAGCATGTTGGTCATGCACACCGACGAAGACAACCTTGGTCTTTTTCTTCCTCCTAAACCCCACAACCTCTGCCAATCTACTCATTTCTGGCACGATACCAAGCAAAAATACACCAATGAAACCGCGCATGTAAATCACGCGCCACCACAAGAGTGGTGCATTGTGCGAGTGGACGGTGTCAATCAACTCATCGGTGGCCAATCTACTTGATGGTGTGGTGGTTTGGTTGATTGGTTGCTTGTTGAAGTCGTGGCCTCCGTTTAGGTGGTGGTGGGGTTGTAGAATCATCATTTAGGAGGTTTATGTGGCTGTTTTCGAAGAGTCGAGAGGGGTGGCAGTGTGAACTGGGTAGGGCAAAGAAAACAACCTCGGTGAGAGACCAAGGGGTCTCACAGAAACAGAGAGTTCATCGCGGGTTTAGAGAGAGAGAGAGAGAGAGAGTCTCGAGGTTTAGTGAAGAGAGAGAAAGAGAGACTGGAGATTCAATAATGACGTGGGGGAAGGGGTTCTCGACTTTTTGTTAGGGTTTGTTCAAGGTTTTTTTTTTTTAATTTTATGATTTTGATTCTACTTTAAAACAATTATCAAGATTATTAGTCATGGCATGTTTTCTAGTTGAAACTATGATTATATACGAGTTGATATGGTATATGCAATTAGCTCATTAGTTGAATTAAAATTTCAAATTAGTTTTAACTCGGAATGCATGAACTCATTATAAAAACATTAATATGTTTAATGTCACATGCAAATTCATTTTATATATGCATCAACATGAAATTTTCATATTAAGTGACTTTAAATAATCGATTAGATTGAAGTTATATGAATTTGTTTCATATATAAAAGTAGTATTTATTATGTAAATCTATTTTACCTGAATTCAATAAATATCTAAGTGATATTTAGATTAATGATACTTCCAGTTGGTTTATAAATGAATGTGTTTTATCAGTTATATTTTATAAATTATATTATATAAATATATTTTGTGTAATACTCAGTTACATGAATATGTTATAGGTAATCTTTTTCATTTAATAATTTTATATAAATACCCTTCATGCAAATACATGAGCAATTGTGAATCGGTTAATTGTTTGGCCCTTCCTCTTGCTAACAAAGATGTTTCATGAAGATTCATGTGAATAAGTTTCATACCATTATTTGGTTATATAGGGTATTTGATCATGCTATGAATTTGTTTCATGAAATTTAAATTTACAATATTATATGAATACGTTCTATGTAATTTGTGAGTTTGATTTTGAATTCATTTCATTCAAATTTTAGTATTAAATGAATATATTTTATGTAATTACTTGCTATTAAATTTTGGAGATGTTTTATGTTCTAAATTATGTTGCATTCGATCACGTGAATATGTTTCATATCAATCACCAATTAGTAGTGTTATATGTATTCATGTAC
>NCQV01056563.1:1601-12516 GCA_002740545.1 Lophocereus schottii | reverse complement strand
TGTATATATGTATATATATATATATATATGTATATTGTATATACATGTATATATGTATATATGTACATATATACATATATATGTATATATATATGTATATATACATATATATATGTATATATATGTGTGTGTAAATATATATATATGTATATACATATACATATATATATATATATATATGTATGTATATAGATATGTGTGTGTATATATATATACACACACACACACACACACACACACACACACACATATATATGTGTGTGTGTGTGTGTGTGTGTGTGTGTGTGTGTGTGTGTGATTAGTAATATTTGCCAAAACAAAATCTAGAATCTTATAAATGGTCATCCAAAAGGATAATAATGTCTAACCAATATAATACTGGTGCTCATTAAACACAATTTAATTGCTCACCGTATACAATATCAATACTCAATATAAGATGAATGCTTTACAATTTTTTTTCCAAGAATTCATTGTAAATTAAATTTAGTTGAATAGAATATATTTTTAAAAAAAGAGAGATAAAGTGAATTGTAAAACTCGTTCTTACTTTCTATGCACTATTTCATGAAGTTTGCAAATTCTTAAAAGTTGTAGATGCTTACCAAATAATGATGCTAATGATAGCCAAAATGAATACTAATGCTCACTAAATATGATGAAATTGATTACCATATATACACATACTTAACCCACCATTTACCTTTTTTTTGAAGTGGGAGTTGGAGGGGGTTTCATTCATGTAAATCAAGAGTACGTACAAGGTTTCTCATACTTGACCACAAAAGCAATGCAACTTGGCCTATCTTCTACGTAGACCCTCTCCCCTTCAAGACTTAAGGCATGTTTTGGTAGCCCATGGGCAACATTGTTTGCAGTTCGGCTCACATGACAAAAAGAAATAGCAACAAAGAAAGGAATTAAACTAAGAGCATCATTTATAAAGACTCTAGCATAGATCATTCTTTTACTTCCCTGTAGTGCTTGTATAACCCTCAATGCATCAAACTCCATCACTGGAACATATCTACCTGCTTCCAAAGCAACGTTCAAGCCCTAGTACACAATAGAAGTCTCAGTAGTTTTCATATCCCACTCTTCATTCATCTTCTTGCATGCAGCAACCACATGTTTACCCCATGAATCATGGATTATCAAGCCACATCCCCTTCCACTCCCTCTGTCAATTGCTGCATCAACATTTGCTTTGTATATAGCCCCTTGAGGTGGTGACCATTGGCTTTGGCGAAGTATCAAGAACCTTACTGGATTTTGCTTCCTTCTCATGGCCTTCATGAGTATGTTCCAACCATCACTTACTCCCTAAAGTGTGTGAGTCACATCCCATTGTTTGTTGTTAAAAACCTAGTCATTTTGTCCCTTTCCAAATAGAATATGCAATAGCCATGAATAACCATCTATTGCCGCGATCCATGATCTCAAAAAATCTATTGCGTGATTTCTTAAGTCCAACCGAAAAGGAAATACTTCTTTACCCATGTACAGTCAGCAAGAACATAAGAAGTAGTTTCATAACACTCGCCACAAAAAGGGCAATATGGGCAGAGGTTGTCCCGAATAGGCAATATGTTATGGCTGGATCTCTATGCAAAATTCTTGATTCATGAAATAGCATTGGCCTCCCATACCCTGTCCCGTCTCCCATCATGATAACTTAAAGAATCAGCTTAGGAAGTCCCCTTTGGAGCGAACTGGGCATCCCTAAGCAAACAATAGGTCGACTTAACTAAATAAACCCCATCGCCCTCATGCTACCAAGTTATGTAGTCCTCCTCCATTGTCTGATCCAGGGGGGTAGTTTTGATTTCTCGTGCCTAATGAGGTAGAAACAGCATATCAATGAACTCCCCTCGCCATTGTCTTAGTCTTGAATTGATGAGTTCACAACAAGGGAACCCACCATATGCTTCTCTGACACATTAGTAATTATGAGCATAAATTTCACAGGGGAAGGGGGTGTTTTGGTTTGTTTCTCTCTATTTTTTTTCCAAATAGTTGTTTATAAAATTATTTTGATTATTATGAATATAAAAGGAATGGATATTCACCATATGTTTTATAAGTCATTTGTTTTAGAGATTTCGTTTGTTTACAATTTTTGTCAATATTATAATACTCATTAAATATAGCTCAAATGCTCACCATGTATACACATACTAAGTATGCTATACACATGCCTGTCTAATGCCCAATCAATGCATTATTTATATTTTGTTGGCAACATCGAACATACCCAAACTTACTCGAATAATTTTTTGATCCAAAGAATAAGTGGATAATGTCAAAAGACGGAAGGGTTAGGAGAAAAAAGAAGTTTTACATTTTGTTGGTTATAATGCAAAAAGGGAAAAGAAGAAGTGAAAATGTTTAAAAAATGGGAAAAAAAAACAAAGAGTGCAAGAAAAAGGAAGAAGATGTTGAAATTAAAGGATGCACAAATTGAATCCCGGAGGTCACTGACCCGCCCGTAAGCACGCAGGTGTCGTAGTATAGATTAAAAGATCGTCCTTAGGGAACAAAGTAATCTATCAAGCCAAAAGTCTATTAGAAAATCCTAAGCAATTATTTAATCGAGGATTTTAATTTGACAACTTCTAATTAACTGATTTTACATTCAATCAAGGAAAAACACCTAGGGATTTATTTAGTTAAGAAAGGTGTTGGATCAATATGATTAACATGTCTTTTTCTCTAATTGATCGAGGAATTGCAATCGATTTAGAATTTAGTCTATTCTTTCGAAATCGACCAAATTGCCTAAACTAATCCAAAATCGTTCTTTCAAACAAATTTGTCAGAATCTAAGTTCAATATTTTTGATTACTCTCTCATCCTCCCAACATGCAAATTTCTCTTTCAAACAAATTTGCCTAAACTAGGGATTTATTTAGTTAAGAAAGGTGTTGGATCAATATGATTAACATGTTTTTTCTCTAATTGATCGAGGAATTGCAATCGATTCAGAATTTAGTCTATTCTTTCGAAATTGACCAGATTGCCTAAACTAAACCAAAATCATTCTTTCAAACAAATTTGTCATAATCTAAGTTCAATATTTTTGATTACTCTCTCATCCTCCCAACATGCAAATTTCTCTTTCAAGTCGTCGCTATATTAGGTCTTATCAAGTAGTCTAACAATCGAATTTCACCTTTGAGTTCTGCATTCAATTGTCTCAAGGGTGCAAGCAAATTTAGCCAAGTCCACTCACAACAAGATAATCACTTGATAAAATGAAATCAAACCAACATGAAAAGAAAGCACAATTCTATTGAATTAAAATGATCCAACTACACTTCCATTAACAAACAAATCCCTAGACAAGATAAACTACTCGTTCATGATTAAAAATTAAACAACTAACTAAATGATTAAGCGAGATCTGAGAGGGAAAGGTTGGCAATGACAGTCTTTAACAAAATCTTTGAATCACTAACTAAACCGAGTTCCTCACTCAAGATTCTCACGTGCACAAAAATCAACTAAAATTTGAACTGCAAAAAGTAAAATTTTGTGAAATAAGAATGACTATCTATGATGGTGGATCCTCTTTCTTGCTGCTGAGGGACGCATTTTTTAGCAAGAACTCAAGCCTTTTCAGCCACAAAGCCGAAGGGAGACGAAGAGGCCATAGTTACACAGACACCACTATCTGTGGCAGACACCACGGTTAGACTGTGGTCTTGGCTAGAACTGAATTCTTTACTCTTCCCTTGTTCCACGGGCATAGAATCTCAGGGGCATCCATGGTAGGTCGATATAAACTCAAATGAGGGTCACATGTAGGGTCAAATGACCCAAATTCCTGCAAGTATCATCAAAGAACCATACCCAGGCATAAAACAAGAATTTGAGTATAAATGGAAACTTAAAGTAAACAATTCTCCCAAAAACACCGTAAAATGGCCTTAAAATGATATACTCGCTAAGCACTTATCAAACTCCCCCATGTTTGAACTGTTGCATGTCCCTAAGTAACGCTAAGACCAAAAATTATTCAAACCTCCTCAGGATAAACATTGGTAGCATCTTAATGATAGAGCCAATCCAAAGTTAGCCCAAAAAAGTGCAAAAATCATTTGGCAAACATATTAGGGAATGAAATTTTTGAAAACCACTTGATGTAGCACAATGTCTAGTTTGACTCAATCCGCCCAAATCATCAAATACAATCATTACCGTATAAAACAAGTAGAGCTAGCAATGCCGTTAGAACCTCACTATAGTCATGTGGCATTCATCACTCATATGTTTGAAAATATATGAAGGTTCCCTCAATTCTCATTTCATAGACTCAAATCTACCATAAGCTTAACAAGACTCTCTAATTCACCATCACTAAAATGCAAACACACTAGACAATCATGAGAACTTTTATAAGGCTGCAACAGGGCCATAGGTAAAGGTAAGAGGGGAACAAATGTTTTGGAAATGTGGAGCTAGAAGCCATAGACTAAGAGTTAAACGCTTGCAATGCATCATACAACATCCTTCCTAGACCAATATAATTTATCAACAAAATATATCCCCATTTGAAGAGATAAAGAGTTGAAAGTCATAAATATTTTACAATTCCAACAAGGTTAATGCTCTTTTTATTATTCCTTTTTTTCTTCTCTCTTCCTTTTTTTTCTTTTTTTTTTGTTTTTCTTTTTTTTTTTGGTTTCTCTTTTCTAAAGAGTTAACCAAGGGAAATCCATACCAAACTTTCAATTTCAACTGTTCTCTAAGCTTTGTACAACAAAACAAGGGGATTCTTATATCAAACAAGAACACATATACCTTCATCAAACAACCAAATCCACCAAAAAGATCTCAATACACCTTACTAGTTCTCAATTAAACTCGATGCAAAAGGATAAAACGCCCCTCTAATCTTGGCTTAAGGGGTAGATAATTATTTGGCCATAGGCTGTAATAGGAGGTTCAAATCAGTAAAAGCGGATATAAGCTCAAAGGGGCTAGCGAGGGATATAATATGCAACAAGGGTGGCTATTTGGTCTTTGGGGTTAACAAGTCAAAGAATGCCTCAATCATATAGCCTAAATGCATATGTGAAATGTGATCCTGAATAAGAATCTGAAATGATGTCAAAGAAGAGCCGCACATGAATTAACAACAGACTAAATTGATAAATTAGTCTTCAAAAGCTCAAAGCCTTAAGGGACTTCTACCAAGGTCATAACTAACTCATTAGCAAACACATGCCAAAATTCATGTAAAGAGGCATGGAGCAATCAATTCGCACTTAACATATGGTCACAACATGAAATTCCTTTTTCCAAAACCCATTCTCAAACATTTTTATGCACAATTGGGCAAATCAAAAGATCAAGCCAAACCGAAGAAGTCCACCTAGTCTACAAAAATATCATCGAAGGATTTTTTTTGCTTTTGTTTTTTTCATTTTTCCTTCTTTTCTTTTTCTTTTATATATTTTTTTTGTTTTTTTAATGCATGCTCCTAGTAACAATACCAAGAAAAATGCAAAAACTATAAAAAGAAACTATTAAAAAAAAATCCTAAAATGCACGAATAATATACTTCTAAAATGCTTCTAACCATATAAGATTAAAACCTAAAATGAAACTCCAAAAACTATCACAAATAATATGTGCAATACAAAAGAACACCAAACCAAATCAGGCATCAGACGCCATCAAATACCGACTAACTCCCCCATGCTTGAGCAACACATTGTCCTCAATGTGTGCACTTAGTAGAAAAAACGGAAGGGGAAGTAGTAAAAAGCAATTAAAAAGGAGGTGGAGGAGGAGGATGGGGTGATTGGTCATAAGAGACATGCCAATCTCGCCAGATTTCTAAACAAGTACTACAATCCTGAAAGTATTGAGCTTGGGTAGCAAGCATCCCAGTCGTGGCGCTGTTGGACAAAGTCACAAAGACCAGCGTTCTCAAAAGCAATATATACTCTGAGGGACACTTGCTCCTCCTAGATGGACCCAAGGGTGGCTTGGAGGTCAGCCTAGTCAGTATGGGGTGGTTGGGAGGAAGAACTAGGTTCGGCTTGACCATCATAAGTGGGTGGTGGTGGTGCGAATTGAACAACCTCGGCATCGCCAAGTACCCAACTAAGATTAGCACGATGAAGTAAGGTGATTCAATCAATATTGGGAAGCGGCAGAAGCTGATCCCCGGGAAAATTCCAGCAGAAACGTCCAGCCTCTACTTTCCAAAAGTTAATTATCTCAAAAGTGGCTTGATTAAGCTGCTCGGACCCAGATACTCTATCCTTGGGGTTGGGGTTAACACCGAAAAATTTAGCAATAGTCGTGACAATACCACCAATGACTATCCTACCCTTAGTGCTAACAGCAACACTATACAACTGCCTGGCCAAAAATGACTCGGGGTCAAGCTGGACACTATCAAGCATTGAAGACAAGAAATAAAACCCAAATAATCTTGAGACATTCAAACTATCTTCCTGAGCAAAGAAACAGCAAGCTAGGATATGCTGAGCTACCTGAATACAAGGGTTTCTAATATGTGTGCATTTAGAAGAACTAGCATTGTACCTAACACTCCTCAAAAGCTCGCCCCAAAATACATTTAGGTTGAATTTATAGGGGACACTTCAGCTTGGTAAATCCATGTTAGGTTGAAAACCAAATATACTGTTAAAGGTACCTAAGTTCAACTCATATAATTGTCCTTGCAAATAAAATGAAATGTACCCCGCTTAACATTAAGGCCCTTTAGTGACCTAAACATGAAGTGCACTCACGAACTCTAAGGTCAGGTTCCGATATGTATGCTCCTTTAGTTCAATGAAATGTCCCATACCACCCCGTGCAAACAACCACTGAATATCATCTAACATTCTTAAACGTCTTAATAATTCCTCATCACAATAACGAGTGGCCACAACCATGCGTTCATTCAAACAAGTATATCTACCAACATGATGGGGGTTGGTTAAACTAAGAGGGTAAGGAATGTTAGCTTGAGCTCGTGTATTGGTGGAAGTTCGAGACGTCCGTTGACGCCAGGATGGTGCATGACTAGATGATCCTACCTCCTTAATAATCCTTTGTATCTTGATGGGTGCCATGATTGCGAAAATGGAAGAAAAATTGAAACTAAAACCTAAAAAATAAAATTTGAGAAGAAAAAATGAAAAATTTAAGTGAAAAGAAGAAGAATTAGAGAAGGAAGAAGATGGTTATGGAGGATGGGTAAAGGTGAGATGAGGTTGAAGAACAAATGGTGGAAAGATGTGAAATTTATGAAAGAAAGAGAAAGATCAAGTGAAGAGGAAGGATTTGGAGTGAAAATGGAGTAAGAATGAGAAGAAATGTGGGAGAATTAAAGGTTTAGTAATGGTGGGTTTAGAGAGAGAAAGAGGGAGGTAGAGAGAGAGTATCGAAGAAGAAGAAGAAGATGGGAAAAGTTGGATGGCCGCTGCGGTCAAAACCCTTAACCGCAGCCCATAGCAACTCACCACGGTCCGTGAAGGTCATCACAAGCAAACCATGGTGTCTGCTGGACACCAAAAATTTTTATTTTCTCAGTTTGGCACCCCACAGCCCCTTGTGCTGGGCTGCTTGGTCGTGGTGCCAAACATCTTTTGTTCTTTTTTTTAATTTCTTTCCTTTCTTTTCTATGCCATGAAAAACTACAAGTAACAATGAAAATCAAAGCTAAAAAAAAAGAAAAAAAAAGGGCTTAGGTTGCCTCCCAAGAAGTACTCTTTTAAGGTCAAGAGCTTGACTATACTTCGATGCATAGTCTGGATCAGTAAGTGTATGGGCATCATTTTTATCACGAACCATAAAATCAAACAATTTCAATCGAAGGTAACACCTCAAAAGCTTAGGTTGGAGGTCCTTCGTCATCATGAATTGATGTCATAGTGCACTGTCAGCATACAGGACAAATCGTGTACGTGGCTTATCAGACTGGCCACTATCATCTTGTTCACTCCCCAAATCAAAGTCTGCATCAAATTCTTTCATAGGGGGCAAAGAGAGACCATTTTGAGCAAACCTGCAATAATCACTCATAGCAAACTCATTAAAATCATAGGCCTCACCCTTGGGTATGCTGGGCGGCATAGGAGCAGTAAACTCCACCTTAACATACTCTTGGTTAGGTTCCTCAGTAGAAATCCAATCAAAATCAGGAGGATCTTGACAATTCAATATATCCTCTATGTCAATCTCAAGGGAAGGGGGAAATGCATACAATAAGGAAGAATTGGGAGAAACTGCTTTCTCCTCCATATGGCGTAACATAGCATAACACCCTTGTACATCAAATGTGATTCGCCCCTTTTTACATCAATATGGCAACCTACTATAGCCATGAAGAGCCTACCTAGTATAATTTGGGCATCATCAGTCTCAGTCATATCAACAACGATAAAGTCTTTCAATACCTAAATATCTCCTATTTTGAGTGGCACATCCTCTAATTTGCTTAAAGATTGCATTTTAGAACCAAATCCTAACTATAGTGAAAAGGGTATGGGTTGTAATGGCACTAAGTGAAGCTTATGAAACAAAGAGTATGACATTAAACTGACGCTTGCACCTAGATCACATAAGGCTCTCTCAATTTCCACCTTTTCCACAACACAAGGGATAGAAAAACTACCTGGGTTAGGAAGCTTGGGTGAAAAAATTGTGGGAATCTCTAAACTTTCATTCCCTATGAATGTCATAGCTTGCTACCATCATGTCTTTCCTTACTCCTAACCATGATTATTTCTCTACCCTCTTCAATTGGTGTGTCCTTGGGGTTAATAGAGTCCTCTACCCCTTCCTTCAGGTGATACAATTACATTGCTTATGAGGGTTAGATTCTAGTTTGCTCAGGAGTCTATCCGGGGTTGTAGATGAAAAGCTAGAATGTTGGGCAATTTGGGCTTCCAACATCTTGTTGTGAGTTGTAAGCACATCAATCTTAGAGACTAATTACTTAATGTACTCATCTTGCTTTTGTTGTGCCATAAGCAAACTTTCCATAATAGCCTCTAAGTTAGACTTTTGGGGTACTTGTGGAGGGAAAGGAGATCTTTGAAAATCAGGGGGTGGCCTAGCATTCATTGGGGGCATATTCAGAGGGTTTGGATTAGACCTATATAAGAAATTCGGATGATTCCTTTAACTCGGATTGTAGGCATTAGTGTAAGGGTAATTGACCGATCTCGGGTTGAAGTTTTGGACATAGTTGACTTCACTAGAGTCTTAGAAAAAAGAACTTCCAGCTTGACAATTCAAAGTCACATATTCAAAAGAACCACAAATTTCATATGCGGGAGGGACACTAGAATTCACAGCATTAACATTTATACGGTCGAACCTTTGAGTCATAGCATCAACTTTAGCAGAAAGCAAAGTAAGTGCATCAACCTCAAGCTTACCTCCAACCCGCTTGGATTGGCCTCGTTCAGTGGACCACTGGAAATTGTTGAGCGCTATCTCCTTAATCAAAGTATAGGCCTCGTCTTCAATTTTATTCATCAAAGATCCTCCTGTCGCCGTATTGATAGTGGACCTTACAGGTTAGGTCACACTATTATAGAAAGCTTGAACAATCATCCATCTTTGAAGACGATGATGACGGCATAATTGTAGCAAATCCTTAAACCGCTCCCAAGCCTCATAGAGCTTCTCATCATCCGTTTGAGTGAAGTTGGTGATATGATTCCTCAAACTTACCGTTTTGCTCGATGGGAAGAATTTGGCGAGGAAAGCTCTAGTAAGCTCATCCTCTGTAGTGATACATCCTGAAGGCAAAGAATGCAGCCATGCTCTTGCCTTGTCCCTATGTGAGAAGGGAAATAACCACAGTCAGATGGCATCGGTGGAGACTCTGTTAAGTTTCAATATGTCACACACCTCTAAAAAAACCGAGAGGTGTAAGTTCTGGTCTTCTAAAGGGGTGCCTCCAAACTGGGATTGTTGCACCATAGAAATGAGAGTCAGCTTGAGCTCAAAATTATTTACGTCAACCTTAGGGCGCGCGATGCTTGAGGCGATTCCTTGGACTCCAAGAGTAACAAAATCTCCAAACGTCCTTCTTTGGTCACCTCCTTCTCCCACCATATTTGGGGAAGTTCTTCTAGCCTCACGCCTTTGTTCCTCAAGTTTTTGCTTCTTCCTCCTTAAACGGAAAGTCCTCTCAAACTCGGGATAGGGTTTATATAGAAATGGACTTCGCATAAATGGGGAAGATTCCTGCAAGCACAATCACCAACACTACCAACGCAATCAAGCAATAAATAGGAAAGAAAAAAACAAAAGAAAATAAAACACTTAGTCACTTTCGTAAGCCTAACTCAATAGTTAACAAATTAATCCCCAGCAACCGCCAAAAACTTGACATGTCCGCAAGCGCACGGGTGTCGTAGTATAAATTAAAAGATGGTGCTCAGGGACCAAAGTAATCGATCAAGTCAAAAGCCTATTAGAAAATGCTAAGTAATTACTTAATCGAGGATTTTAATTTAGCAACTTCTAATTAACTGATTCTTATTCAATCAAGGAAAAGGTCTAGGGATTTGTTTAGTTAAGAAAGGTGTTGGATCAATTCGATTGACATGTGCTTTTCTCTAATTAGATAATTTTGAGGAATTCCAATTGATTTAGAATTTAGTTTATTCTTTCAAAATCGACCAAATTGCCTAAACTAAATCAAAGTCGTTCTTTCAAACTAATTTGCCATAGTCTAAGTTCAATATTTTTGATTACTCCCTCATCCTCCCAACATGCAAATTTGTCTTTCAAGTCATCGCTATATTAGGTCTTATTAAGCAGTCTGCCAATCGAATTTCACCTTCAGTTCTTCATTCAATTGTCTCAAGGGTGCAAGCAAAACTCTATCCAAGTCCACTCACAACATGATACTCACTTGATAAAACGAAAT
>NCQV01056553.1:5146-16035 GCA_002740545.1 Lophocereus schottii | reverse complement strand
AAAAAATCTACAAACTAGTAACAGAGAGTAAACCATTCGAAGAGTGCATTAACAACAACGCAGTATGCGGGGGTGTCAGAGATCCTGGTAACTGTGTCCTTAAGTCTTTCTCTTGCAACATAGTGTACACAATGTTAGCATCCATGGCCGAAACTTGGCAAACCTTTGCCGTAAGTGAGAAAGACAACCAAGTCACTTACCTGTTGCTGAGACCATTACATTTTCACAAGCTGGCCATTGGGCTTCTCTAGTTTTGACAACAAGAAACATCATAGAATGGAGTTTATAAGCCCCAAGGAAGTACAGATGAAAGGGAGACAAGGTTATCCGTTGGATTTATTTGCTTTGCCTCCCTGGAACGGTTTCAGATCCATAGACCCCTCACAACGCAGGAACCAATGCAAATGGCAGATTGGATTAACAGCAAGCTTAGCAGAAAGAAAACCATTCAATTAAATGTATCCATGTATCCTATTGGCAGAAGAACAGCTCAAATTGAAACACTTTCTGCAGATAGTAGAATAATGAACATCTACCAAAGGCCTATGCTACTTCAAAGAGGAAGATTACCCAAACAAAATGTAGCAATCTACTCCAATGAGAAACATGAGCTAAACACATCCATTTCACAGAAACTTGTGGAACAGTTAATTTACGAGCTAAACATAGTTGAAGCGAAACGAAACGAAAAGAAATGGGCAAGTTCAATTTCTGCTAAACTCAAAGAAAGGTAGTAGCTTTAATGGTTTACCTTGATCCTCTTGGCCTCAGCAACAAAACCCAGAACAGATGAAAGCAGCCCCAGCAAACCCACCACTATGCAGATTACCAAACTCTTTCTCTCCATCTTCACCATGTCGTCTTCTTCTTCGCTTTCCTCTCTCTCATACACACACTCCTCCGCCCTGAGAAAAATGAAGGAAGTTAGGAGGAAAATGGCAGTTTGCTTGTAAGCTACTGAACTCCCACCACCACCTCTGCGTTTCTGAATTCGGCCTCCACCCACGCAAATTAATGCCTTCCAACAAAATAATAACGATAATACAATACGAGTACCAGCAGTAAATAAAGCATCAATGAATGGGAAGCATGGAAGCGTTTTTCTTAGGAGAAGGGCAACAGTACCGACATGTGGAGCAAAATGACAATTAGTGTAGTGATTATTGTGATCAAAGAAGGGCTTAAATGAAAAAAAATTTTAATTTTAAAAAGTTTTGAATATTTCTATTACTAGTAGTAATCAATGGTTGAATTTTTTGATTTCACTCTAAAAAAAGTAAAAATAATAATGTTGCAAGTTATATGAGAACTTTTTATCACATAATAATCCCAAATTTAAAGTATAAATAATTTTAAAAATGTCTTATAACAAAATGGGTACTAAATGAGTGATAATTAACATTATACACATATCTTATCCATACTCATATTCATACTTTTATGTATTTGCTCCATACTTATTTAAATTCATTTATTAACACCCAAATGAATTTTAAATTAGTTAGTTTGCCGAAATTTAATTAGACGAGTTTGGATTTTTTTGCGACTCCTTGTATTTCAAGAACATTCAGGATTCTAACTTTAAAATTATTTGAAAGATTAGTACGTAGTTACGTTGAGGAATGATTTTGATGCCCAAATCCTAATCAAGAATTTTCAATGTATCTAGCGAACGTAATGCCAATGGTACGTACTGACTCAATTTCTCAAATTATGTAGTGTTGGAGATTTGCTCCATGATGTATACATAATCAATTACAGCCATTCGCAGTCATCAAATCACACGCACAAACGGTTTGCACAACGCATGGATGATGATTAACTACAACGTAACCATGCAGACCAATAATGAATTCAAACTAAGCAGCAGGCTCTTGCTTCATCTCCGCCTTGATGGCTGCAGCGAGTTGATCGTAGGCACTTCCCCATGCACATTTCATCTCCTCGCTCCATTTCTCACCCACTGCTTCTTCAACTGTTCTCAGCAAAGCTTGTTTCACCACCTGATTTTACATACAGGACTTGTACCTTAACTTAATTATATATATATATAATCGCCTCCATTAACCAACTACTTAGTAATTAAGCTTTCCTCTATATATATTAAATGCAGTGCTAGACATTCATATGTATGCATTGTAGGCCAGAAGAATAGTGAATTAATTACCTCAAAATGTGGATCAATCACCCCGTTCTTGACATGAACAGCTCCCAAATACTTGAGGGTTGTCTCTCGTACAACTACTTGCCCTTTTTCCCTGAGTTGAATTGCTGATTCGCATGTCTATCAAATGATAATCTTGCACCAATTAAGTTAAATTTACCTAATAAAAATTAAAATAAAATGCAGTACGTAAATAGAATAAGGAACACTACTATGCATCTACAACATCATATCAAAAGAATGGATCAGATTCGGTATTCATATATAAGACATCCAATTCTAATTATTTAACTTGCAAAATTCGCCTCGTGTACATAATTCATATCTGAATTGAACATATGACTCCACATATAGCAAAGAAATGGGATGCTTAATTGATGTTGCTTATTATTTCCTATGGTAGCTGAGCTCCTAACTTGCTTTGGAGAAACAGTAGTTTACAATCCCCAGTCATCGGCACCGTGCGTGGGGCTTCTGCAGCCACCCATTGCGAATTGAACAAATCCCCATTGCTTTCACTCATACAATAATTAAAAGCCACAACTTGAGCTAAATTCCAATCCCCTCTATCGCCTCCCTATCAATCTCCATATTTTCGGCCCCTCCCCCATATATTCCTTTTGAAATTTTCACGTACGTAATATATGTCGGAGTATAAAAGTGGGTATTGTCCCACATTGATAAGATTCAAAAAATATGATCGTGGGTATTGGCACACATTAATAAAATTGAAGGACTTAAACATGTATATAAACTTGTGAGTTACTCCACCTATTGCCATTTGATTTTGGGATGGAACCTCATTTGAGCTTGCATGCATGACTCTTTGTTAATTGCCCAAGTGATATCGAAAAATTTAACATATAATAAATCCAACGTATGTCCATTCAATTCAATTGACATGCAGTTTTGGTCCATAGCTGAGAGAGAGAGAGAGAGAGAGAGGGAGGATAACCATTTTGAAAACTCTGAAAGCATGGGCTTTGAGCTTGGGATTGTGCTGAGGAACTTCAACTGAATCTCTTAGAAATGAGAACATATTCTTGGCTGCTGGTGCTATCTCCAATATTCTACCAATTAATTAAGTTCAACATTTCAAAAACCAAAATAATTAACAAAAAATGAGTAAATATAACCACGATTATATAAAGGAAAAACAAAATTAAAAGAACTCCGTTTTTTTTTTCATTAAATATTATGGCGAAATAGTGTGATTTCTGCTGAGAAACTGAAAAAGGTGAAAGCAACAGTGTATTCATCTCGGATAAGATAAACAAGATTTACGTATATATATGTATGTATTACACGTACACGGTGAAGAAGCGAAGGCTATGTTCTGGGATATTCTGCTTCATTATCTCCCATGATTCTTTCACCAATGCTTCCTCTTTCTCTGTCAATGCCATCTCTCTCTCTAGTCTCTCTCTTTCTCTGTGTTGGTTTGGCCACAAGGAGAGAGAAGCTTATATGGCATGGAATTTATAGCATGCTCAGGCCAAAAATGTTTGCTAGCGTTCATCTGGGGATAATGAACTAATCAACACTTCAGTTCATAATTTAATATCCGTAATCTATCTATTTTGTCTCTTAATTAACTAGCTACCTCGAAATAATAGCAACAACAGCAGCTTTCAGTGTGAGTTCCGTTGTTGTGAGGTCTCAGAAGCATGTTTTCAGATATTACCTAAATTAACTAAAAGTTTAAACTAACAGTTGAAGGTTCAAAAATAAATTTTTGACCTTAACGTGTCTCCTCACATGAATATCTATTGGACTACGATCGTGAATGTTGTAAATATCTCCTCGTATTTGAAGCAAAGGATTACTGAAACCAGAAGATTTCAATGGCTATGATCAACATCACACAATTGTTGGGCCATAAGTTGAGTGGGCCACCATTTTTACAAAAGCTAGAGCTTTCTATATTAATTGGGCCGTGGCCCAATAGAAATTGCTAAATGGGTTCCCTCCACCACCGCCACCCCCAAAGCCTGTCTCTCTCTCGGGGTTTCTATTTGACAATCTAAATAAAACAGTAAAACCCTAAAACACGCGGGATTTCGAGTTCGTTCTTCGTCTTCTGCAAAATCAATCGCCATTTTCACACTCACTCATTTCACCAATGGAGCAAGAGACCGACACTAATGTCAACAGCCATTAACATCTTTCCGTCGCTACATCCGTTCAAAGGTTTGTGCAATTCAATCTTATTTTCTGTCGCTCACGTAGAACTAGGGTTTTGTATTCTTTGTGATTTATCTCTGTCTCTGTCTATCGAATTCGTTGGCTCGCAACTTGCCATGTTACTAGCTGAGAGATTAATTACAAATTGAAAGAATGACAAGGAAATGAATTGTCGGAAATTTTAGGCAATGGCATCTGATGCAGCATTGAGGGCAATGGATATGGCCAATCCTTGCTGTGTTCTGGTACTTTCCTCTCCTTTTTTCTCCTATTTAGTTCTAATATGATTCAGTAACATATGGACAACTCTTTTGTTAATTGGTTTTAAATTGGGCAGTGGAAAACCAAGTTCTCCAAGATGGAGGAGAAGAGGAATGCTCTTCGGCAAGGAGTAGAGATTCTCAAGGGTCAGATTGACCGTCTTCAACAGGAAAATCTGAACCTTAAGAAAGGTACCATCTTTTGTTTATTTGTTTCTTTAAAGAAGTTGCGAAGAGCTGCTCCTTATTTAATTGATTTAATTGGTTCGATTGAGGAACTATTAGAACGGGGTGAAGGAGATATTTGGTAATGCAAATGGATTATTTGTGCGGTATGCAACATTTGCTTTTTTTTTCGCCCTTTTTTTCTTATCGTTCTTGGGTTTGTTGAACACTGCCTGGCCTTAAGGGACTACCTTCCTGCAAACTGAGCTATGATTAGATATTTATTTTGCCTGTATGTAATGATTTTGTGGCTTTTTTTGGGGGGGGGGGATCTAGTCGGGAATGATAATTATGCGCTTCTTCAAGTATGGTATTGGACCAACCCAAGTTTTTGAACTTTACAACAGATTCATTCATGGGATCGAAGTCATGATTTTGTGTTGGTACACTCACAAATTTGCAAATTGTTATACCGAATTTTCTTCCTTGCAGCTTGCATGAGGATGGAATATATAAGTTTTTGTGTATCAACTGATGGAGTTTCTCTTTTGTGTCTGTATACTTAGCATATGATGAAGAGAAGGCACGGGCAAATGTCAGTGAAGAGGAAAAAGGAAAAGAAGCTTGTCTCCGGATATCTATGGAGGAAGAAATTGCTGCCCTGAAGTCTGAGATATCCTCCGCTAAGCATGAGGCAGTCTCTGGAAATGAAGACTTGAATAAAGAAGTAACACTTCTTCGGTCATGCCTTTCTGAGAGACAGGTGGAGATAGATCATCTTAAGCGACTTTTAACTGAAGAAGGGAGAAAGGTTGACGCAGAGAGAGAGCACGCTGATTTGGAGAAGAATAAAGCGGCTGAATTACAGGTCGCACTAGAACATGAAAAAATCAGAGCTGACACAGCGAGGAGGATCGCTGATGCTATGGAGAAAGAAATCGATGCACTGAAGTCTAAGACACCATCTTCTGGCCCTGAGGTAATATCTGGAATGGAAGACTTGAGTAAGGAAGTAGCACATCTTCGGGCATGCATCTCTGAGAGGGAGCTGGAGGTAGAAAGGCTTCAGCAACTTTTGACTGAACAGGAAAGAAAAGCCGATGCTGAAAGACAGTGTGCTGACTTGGAGAGGAGAAAAACTGTTGAGTTACAGGAAACTTTAGCACATGAAAAAAGCAGGGCTGATGAAGCAAGTAAGATGGCAGATGCCTTGGGGAAGGAAATCAAGGAAAATGGTGTTCAGCTGGAGATTTTGAAGAATGAAGTTGATAAGACAAGATTGAAATATGAAGAGGCAAAACAGAAACTTGAGGCTGAAAAGCAGAAGGTTACTAAAGAGAAAAAGCGTGTGGATGAGGAAAGGGCAAGAGTGATAGAGCAGAGAAGGATTGCAGAAGAGACTGAGAAGCAGTTGGTGGAAGAAAAATCACGTGCTAGCAATCTCTTGATGCAGTTAGAAGACAAGCAGCGGGATGTGGAAAAATTGCAGAAAGAGTTCCAGGGAATCATGTTATCTCAGAAGTCTGTGTATTCCTCTGAGTTAGATGAGGTTAAGAGGGATCTTGAGGAAGAGAAAAAGAAGTGTGCCAGAGAGAAAAAACGTGCTGATGATGAAATGTCTAAAAGTGAAGAACAAAAAAAGGTTGCGGAAGCCAGTACTATGAAAAGCATTGAGGACAAGCATCGTGCTGATAAGTTGTCTCAAGAGTTACAGAGTAGCAGACAAAGGGTCGAGTATCTAGAACAACAACTATGTGAAGTGAATGACATGTTGGAGGTTGAAAGGAAGAAGGCATCCAGAGAGGAAAAGCGTGCGGATGCAGAGAAGCTAAAATCAGATGAACAGGAAAAAATTGCTGGGGAAAATAGAAGAATGGCCACAGAAGAAAAGCTTCGAGCTGATAATTTACATCAAGAGTTGGAAAGCGAGAGGAAGAAACTTCGGGATATGGAGAATGAGTTACAAGAACTTAAATCATATGGAAAGCTGGGTGAAGCATCTTATGTTCCCCCTGTCGTAACTGAACAGACTTCAGAAGTGCAGTTTTTACGGAGACAACTGAAATTTGAGAAACAGCGAGTTAAGCATGCCAAAGAGGTGGCTGAGTTAGAAAAAGATCGGAAGAACATTGTACAAGAAGAGATATTCAGACTAAGGAATGGTTTGGAGTGTTTGTTGCGTCAATTTGATGGGGTGACTGATATTGGTGCAAGAAATGGTGCCAACAAAGTGTCAAAGGTTTGCCCTCATTTTCATGCTTATATTGCATCTGTTTTTCTTCTTCCTTTTCCTATCATTTTTTGGGCGAAATATTGATGTTAGGAATGCGTGAATAGCCTTCTTGGCATGTACTGTGGGTTTTTTTGGGAGGGGGGAGGGCGTTGTGTTAACACTGTGTGTAAAGTTATAATCCATCTGGATGTAACCACGCACAAAGGAAATCATGGCTTGTGGATTCGCTGCTCCTGTGGTAACCATAGTGTCTTCTACATTCCTTCTTTCTTCCATTCACTGAGTTATCATATTGGACAATGCTTTCCATTCCAAAAGCTACTGAAAGGTGGTGGAGTATGCAGCTTTTGGTCTACCTCTTTGTAGATTTATCAATATTACAACATTATGTGCGAATCTTAATTTGTTATTTTTTTTTTGTTTATTGTCTAAATTTGCTTGGTACCTTTTATCGCTGCCCTCTTTTGTCCCTTTTTCCCCCTGTTGAGAGCTAATGGTTGCACTTGTTATGTAGCTCCTTTTAGTCCTCTATACTTGTACGATTCTTTAAAATTCTATTTTATCTGAGCCCAGATAATGAACGAGTTTCTCAATGAGCCTGATTCACTGACTGTGCACCTATGTTGCAGAAATCAGGCCTATCAGATATGCATACTGGAGTGTTGTCCAGAAGGATTTTGCCATCACATGTATATCTCTGTGATGATGCTGAGTTCAGAATGTCCACCTTGTCATCTAGGGATGCGTCTTGTCTTTTCAAGGAAAAGGAGGGAGTTGTGCCAGCAGTTCATCGCACGGAATCACCCTCAGGTATGGAGACTGAATTGGATCTTCTGTTAGGGGGTTCTCATGGAGAAGCCTTAAGAAGTTCTGCCCTTAACTCGAATACAGCATCTTTTTCTGATGAACAGTTGGTGGGCTCACAGGAAAGGGTTACTTGCTCTCTTACGACCTCAGCAGTTTTGGCACAAGAGATGACAAACTTACAGACAAACACTCCGATGTGTTCTAACGAGAGCAATAAATGCAAAAATGGTGAGAAAGTTGGCATAGTTGCTGAAAATAGCGTGAGAAGCCCTGTTAAGGCTACCGCTGGTCATGCCATAAAGAGAAGGAAGATTCTTGATGAATTGGAATCTATCAAATCTATGCAATCAGAAGGTAAAAGAATTTTTGAAGAAACAGAGAAGAAGCTGTCAGCATTACATAGTACATTATTTCAACCCATGGGTGAAGAGATGGACAAGGAAACGAGTCACTTGCCCCTTCGTATGGTTAGCCCTTTTAGCAATTATGACCAGCCTAGTAAAAAAAGAAAGGCATCTCATGAACCTGAAACAACTTGCCGACACATTGATGACTGTACTGTAGAGGCAGAAATGGACAAACGTGCTATTGTTCTTACTGCGTCAAAGAGACCCGAAAATTCTCCGGCGTTACAGGATGCTTCTAGGGATATACAACAATGTAATGAAGATGTTACAAGTTTTGAGGTCTTGGCGGATGGGGATTATATGAAATTGCTTAATTTAGACAATGCTGATGATGAAGAATGTTACAGGACAGCAATGAAAAGGCCTCTATCTCCAACTCTTCCCGAGATTGATTTGTGCAATGGTGAAACGAGGATTGATGCACAGATGTTGAGTATGCAAGTATCTAACAGTCGTGAAGCTGAAGATCACCACAGTGGTTTTATACATGATCAAGGTCAACTATACTGTATTGTGTTTCCTGATATGGAGGAAAATAGCAGCATAAATCGGATATTTTCTGCTGTCAGTATCTGCGTAGGCCACTGCTGCCTGTTTCTTCGTACCAATTGGCTGGTGCATGATATACTGGCTGCTCTTAGGCTGGAAAAAGATCTGCGACCAAGGTAATCTTACTTTTGTAATTACGCTAAACTAACTGCTTGGTATATATTTTCTTTTCCTTGGCTGTCTATGAACGTCTGTAGGCTGTTCGTAAGGAAAGATAATATGGTATTGTTTAAATTCTCTAGAATTCTTTTTTATTCTTCTTTTGCTCAATGCTTTTTTGGAATCAGCCTCTCTTTGCAAAGTTGGGGTAAAGCGGTCTACATTTGGATTTCCCTACACCCTACGTAGGAGGCTGATATCTACACTAAGTGGTGAGATGTTGTTAGCCGCTTTATCCGCACCCATTATCTGTGCAAGCTTGATTTTCTGTTCAACTTTGCTGTTTGTCTTGTCCTACATGCCAATCAATTTCAGGCTAGATGTTATGTACTGGTCAATGTTTCGCTTTGCCTTGTTCTGTGTGCAGTTGCAATAAGAAACCAGTTAAGTTGTAATTTTGGTTAAATTTGTTATCTTGAGCTGATGTGACTTTGATCTTCCCGTGTCCATTCTCAGGGAAAAAGTTTGTGCATTGTTCTCGCTCATTCTACTTAATTTTTTTGGGGTATCATCTGGAAATCTTGAGGTCTTACAGAACAAGGACCTAGTGAATTCCTTTTCTGCACACATACGCTCAGGTGCATTTATTCTTGTCATCTTTGTGTATTATCAAAAGTTTTCATTTTTCATTCGTTTCATAATTATTTTATTTGCTTGAACTTTTTGGTCTCCTCTCTGCTTTTTGTGTTGATTGTCAATCTTCTGTGCAGTGCTGTGCTGTGCGGAAACAAGGAGCCTCTTTGCAGAAATATGCCACATCAATGATTTACTTGGCATTTGCGAGGATTTTTTACTTTGTAGAAGAATTCTGCTGCACCGTGACACAACCTCTGGGTCCCTGCATGATTCTAGTTCGAGCTTTGAAATTCTGCATGACGGGGAAAAAATTGTCTTGTCTCCACATGTAGCTTCAGTTGATATGGTTATGGCTGGAAGCATTGTGTTGGCTTCCATTTGTGCTGCAACTGGTCACTTTGGTTATTTACGTGAAGTATCATTCAACATTCTCTGCATGTGCAAGACTGAGGATGAAATGGTGTTGAGGATTCTTCATATGTTTGTGCATGTCAGTGGTGAAGAATATCTTAGCAGCAGCAATTACGGCTTTATGGAAGTAGTCAAATCTGTGATAACGTACGTTGAACATACTTTTCCAAACATTGCTGCCATGGTTGACCAATCAAAGAATGACTCCAAGCCTTGTTTTATGCGGTGTGTTAGCTGCCCATTCTCACAGGGTGCACTTTCTTTGAATCATGTTTCTGCAATGTTAATGAGGGAGCTGCAGAATTATTGCTTAGGACCTAATGCCCTGCAGGAAGCTGCTGGACAGGTTCATCTGTCAACCAGGAAAACCCTCTGTTGGAACTTGGGTGATATCCTATCATCGCTGGAGCTGATCACATCAAAGATGGTAACCCCGCCCCCCCTTTTTTTCCTTCCCTTGTTTTAATTAATAGCTGGGTTTTTTTACTTCTGCAATGATTGAACATCTTATCCATACGTTTATTTCTTCAGGGCTGGAACTGGGCATGCAATAACATCATGCCAAAGCTGCTCAAGATGTTGGAATCATGTGATCAGGGAAGGGTTTCATCTACTGCCCTCGTTACCCTCCTTGGTGAGCTGGGAAGGTGAGTATTCACGTTCGACTCTTGTTGGGCTTTTTTATGGAGGGTTTAAAGTCACAATTTCATTTGCTGGTAATTATGTCTCAACTTTCTTCAATATTTTGTTGCTCTTCCAGGCTCGGAATAAGAGAATGTGGATACGATGATGTTGGAGTTGAAAGCATAAAATGCCAATTGTCAGATATTCTATGTCATGTTGATGGCCCAAAGTGCAATGCTTTTGCCATCTCCGTGGTTTCTGCTTTAGTCGGGCTTCATCCAAACGGTCACGAAGAATTTGTGAATAATAACATAGAGCTTCCTGGGCATTCTACTTCGGCCATTCCCGGA
>NCQV01056546.1:1937-12289 GCA_002740545.1 Lophocereus schottii | reverse complement strand
TAAAAATTTCAATCACACTAAAACTCAAAATATAACTGACTTAAAATTACAAAGACACTCCTAAAAGATCACTCTTTGGGGGGGGGTTAAATGAAATTAATATTAAAAACTATAAATTTAAGAATTAAAATTCACAAATTAAAGAAATTAACTAAAAAGCAACAAATAATTGTTAAAGATACCAAATTTATGAAAAACACTTAGCATAATCTATATCTATCACGCAAATTAATATTTATCATCAACATACAAATCGATTTATCCATGAGTTAGACTCTAGAAGATATCCACCAGCGGATCTTCCCCATTTTTCTTATTATAATAGTTTATTTATGTCCAACCATAATATAAACCCTACTAGTTTTGATAACTGTAGCACTAGTGCAAGAATTTAATCAAACTAGAGTATTAAGTATTGGAAAAAAATCATCTAATGGCTTGTAATCAATTTACCAGCAAATTGATTTAGCAAAAACCTATAATAATTATCTAATTAAAAGAGACATGTTTGAGTCATCTACGTTCAATTAGGGTGACACTTATGCCTAAAATACTATAACTTTTACGTACTAATGTCTTTTAAACTATTATATGAATTCGAATTAAACTAATTAGCATGCATTCTAATTAATCTAACACGAATATCATAAACAATAAATAGGAGTAATTATGGAATCAAGGAATAAAAATCAAGTAGACAATAAAGCATACAACTTGTTTCAAAATAATTAATTTAGCATGGTTTCAAACAGATTATACTAAGTATAAAAAAATTACCCACTCATATTAGAAATTAAATTACACAAATCATCCAAAGAGTTCATCTTTAACACTGAACTAAATTAAAAATTAAAAAAATAGTGAAGGAACACTATTACTTGTCTTGATAATCAACGTGAGGATAATGATGTTCGATGATGATGAAGGTTATGATAAGAGGAGATGGTAGGACTCTATTTCTGATTTGGCGAGAATGGTGATGATGTTGTGATATATGATGATGATGGGGTGTGGAAATGATGTATGCGTGGGTATGTGACGATGATGATGATGGTGGCTGCAATTAATAGTATATGATGATGATGCTGAGATTATAGGTTAGACGGAGAATATGGTGGTGATGATATGTGGTGATGGGTGAGCGAGAAGGGCCTGATGGTGATGATGCCGTGAGTGTGAGAGGAGGTGAGAAGATGAGTGGGTTTTATATCATAACATTGCTAAGGTTTCTTTTTCTTATAGGATGTCTTTTTCTTATAGGATGTCTTCTTCTCCAAGTCTTCTAATTCCTCTTTAAGTAGGCGGTAATCTTATAACCCTACCCCAAATAAATCGTTATGAAAATAATATTTTTTTATAAATTATTATTTTTTTTAGGGCTATAGAAGTTTGACCCGACACGATAACCCGACTCAAACCTGACCCGAATTTACTGAGAGAAATACGAACCCAACCCGACCCGAACCGATTTCAACTCGAAGCCGACATGATTTGACCGTTGAGTGTGAAAACTTGTTATTTTTCAGATCTAACCTATTTTCAAGGCCAACACGAAATTGATCCATTTATATTAAATGGGTCGACCTGACCCAACCCGTTCTGCAGCTCTAATTTTTTTGGATCGACTTGAAGTATTTGCTTGTAAAATCGTTTGGTAAATAAAACCCGAACTTCGATATCTTATCTTCTTCTCTTACTTTATTAATGTTTAACAAAAAAAAATATATAAAATAAAGTAAATTAGACAAAATAATATATATAATACAATCAAATTAATTACTAAAAACGTGCATAAATTATGACTTAACAAATTTTTCCACACTTAGACTTTGGACGTCCTTGTGCAAAGAAATCTGGGACTCGACGTAAAAATGACCCTCTTATTCTTATAAAGTCATACGTAAGTATGATATTTACACTAGGCATTGGCTTGCTTTAAAAACAGTTTTGTTCAAAATTAATTAATCTTTTCTTTCAACAAGTGAATTACAACTACACATCCAACTACCATCAATGAGTTTCTCCATCAACCTCATAATATCTCTTTAAAAAATTAACAAGAACAATAACTGTCCATCTCTTTTAAGCATGCATACATCGATCATGATGTCTAAAAAATTTGAGATAGAAAAATTGAAGCATTGTATGGTTATAGAGACAATTGAATTAAACGGAATAACTCATTGAATTTGACTTAAAACTCCCCTTGCATTTTGTGCTTTTTTCTTCTTGGTTTTTTTTTTCCCAAACTCCAATTGCGCACATATTCGAGGACCATATAGGGTCTTTGAAATTAAACACTTCCTATCTCACACTCTCGCAAATAGAGGTGCTGGAGTTAACAATTTGTTCTCATCACTATTTTATTTATTTATTTATTTATTAACTGTTAGTGTGGTATGAGTCATTGATCGGCCCAAAAAGGGGTATGACTTTCCCAACATGGGTTACTCCATGCACAAGGCTCAACTTGAGACCTAAACTTAACGGGAAAAGGTGCCGAGCCACCTACTCCTACCCATGTTCGTAATCTAATTTATTTTTCTTCTCTCATTTTTCTTTCTCCATTTTTCTATAAGATAAGAAAAGTCACAACTTTAATGAGTTATTCTACCAATTCAATAGTCTAGGAAATAGATTAGGTTATTTTATTACCTCTAATGCGGCTATATAACATGATCAAATAAGATGGATAACCATGATAGTTACTCATCAAAGAGATATATGAGGATCAATTCAAACTTCTCTGAATGACAGTTAGCATGCTCAGAAGTCCTCCTTACAAGAGAATAAACTAAGAATAGGCAAGAAAAAAAAATTTAACAAGAAAGCCTCGCATAAACTCATATTCATGCATTATTTATAAGAAAATCACAATTTTTTTTGCTAAAGAATGAATACTGTAGGAACTAGATGCAGGATGCATGCCCCTCACTTAATCTATGCATTGTCCATTATGCATGCAAAAAGATAAAAATAATGAAGATAAAAGTAAAATTAAATGTATACTTCCCTGAAAATGTTGGGTTGCCTCCCTACTAGTGCTTTTGTTTACTGATGTTGGCTCAAAGCAAATGAGATTATGGATCCTCCAGTCAGATCTCCTCCACTAAGCATACCTGATCTCCTTCATAGAAATTCTTTAGCCTATGACCATTTACCTTAGACATTTTGTTTGTAACAAAGGATTTAATCTCAACCCCACCATGTGGATAAGTCTTTACTGTCATAAAAGGGTCTAGCCATCTAGAGTTCAATTTACCAAGAAAAAGTCTTAATTTTGAATTGAATAACGACACTTTTTGATCCACCTGAAAATTTTTCCTGCTAAGCTTAGCATCATGAAAAGCTTTGGCTTTACCATTTTAGATCACTGAATTGTCATAGACTTCCAGCAAATCCCTTCTAATTCTTATAATTGCAACTTACACTCCTTCTCTACTAGGTCATAATCTAGACTACACTACTTTATACTCCAATATGATTTATGCTCTAGTTCTACAGGGAGATGACATGCTTTACCAAAAACTAACCTATAAGATGACATACATATAGGTGACTTATAGGCAGTCCTATAGGCGTCTTATATGCAGTCCTATAGGCCCAGAGAGCTTCATCTAACCTAAGACTTCAATCTTTCTTATCTAGTCTAATAACCTTTGTTAATATGCCCTTAATCTCTTTATTGGAGATTTTAACTTGGCCATTTGTTTGGGGATCATAACCAGTGAACACCTTGTGAGTTACATGATATGTGGCTAACAAGGCACCTAAGGTTCTATTACAAAAATGTGTTCTCCTATTTCTAATGATTGCTTTAGGAACTCCATATCTATGCAGAATGAGAGATTTAACATATTTCACCAAAGTTTTAGCGTCATAAGCTCTAGCAGCCATAGCTTCAATCTACTTAGATACATGGTTAACAAGCATAAGAATGTAAGTAAAACTAAAAGAAGGGGGAAAAGATCCCATAAAATCAATACCTCATACATCAAAAATTTCACAAATATACGCATTATGTAGAGCCATTTGATTCCTTCTAGATAAATTTGCCGTCTTTTGGCACACTTCGTGTATTTTGCAAAATTCATAAGCATCCCTAAAAATGTTAGGCTAATAAAATCCATATTCAAGAACTGTGTATGCTGTTCATTTGGGTCCAAAATGTCCCCCACTTTTAGAATAGTCATAGAAAGTTAAAATTGAATGGAATTCACTGTCATCTATGCAACGCCTTATAATCTGATCTCCATAAACGTTTTGTAAATATGGCTTATTCCAAATATAATATTTAGATTGAGCTTTTACCTTCTCCTCTTAGGCTCTAGACAAGTCTTTAGGAACGATTTTGGTTACTATATAATTCACCATATTAGTATACCAAGGCAGCCTATCAATGACAGCATATAAATTCTCATTAGGTAAATAATCACTCAATGAATTTCCACTCTCCCCATTGTCTAGCCTACTTAAATGGTCAGCTACTAGATTTTCAACTCCTAGTTTATCTTTAATCTCCAATTGAAATTCTTGTAATAGTAAGACCTATCCAATCAATCTTGGTTTTGAGTCATTCCTACTCAAAAGATGTTTAGCAGCAGAATGATCAGTATAAACAGTAACTTTGACACCCAATAGATCAGGATGAATTTTTCTAGAGCGAAAACGACGGCGTACATTTCCTTTTCTGCAGTAGTATAGTTACACTGTGCTCAGTCTAGAGTTCTAGAAGCATAATAGATCACATGAGGTACCTTTCCTACTCTTTGACGTAAGACTACCTATACTGCCTTATCACTAGCATCACACATCAACTCAAAAAGAAGGACCCAGTCAGTGGGTTGTACTATAGGAGTGGTCGTCAATTTTAACTTCAATTAGTCAAAAGCACTCCTACTGTCCTCAGTAAAATCAAATAAAGTATCTTTTGTAAGCAAAACATATAAAGGAGAGGCAATCTTAGAAAAATCCTTCACAAATCTCCTATAAAACCCAACATGACCTAGAAATGACCTCACCTCCTTGACGCACGTGGGATAGGGCAACGATTGAATGATGTATACTTTAGCCTTTTCAAACTTTAATCCCTTGGATGATACTACATACCCCAGTGCAACTCCATGTTCTGCTATGAAATGTCAGTTTTGAAAGTTAAGCACCAAATTAGTCTCAATACAATGTTTAAGTACTAATGTATGATGATGCAAGCACTCATCAAATGAATCATATATATAGTAAAATCATCCATAAAAACTTTTTTAATTTTCGTGATAAAATCAGAGAAAATACCCATCATACATCTTTGAAATGTAGCAGGAGCACTACATAGACCAAACGACATCCTTCTAAAAGCATAGGTGCCAAAAGGATTTGTAAAATTAATCTTTTCTAGATCCTCAAGAGCCATAGGGACCTGAATATACGCTGAAACCATCTAGAAAGCAATAATGTGACCTCCCAGCTAACCTCTCTAACATATGGTCCATAACGGCCAGTGGAAAATGGTCCTTCTTTGTGGCCTTGTTAAACTTTCTATAGTCAATGCACACTCTCCAATCACTCTGGACTCCAGCAGTTATTAACTCACTTTTCTTGTTCTACACTACTGTTGTTCCCTCCTTTTTAAAGAACCACATGGATAGGACTAACCCGCTCAGAATCCGCGATGGGGTATACCACTCTAGCATCTAACTACTTAAGAATTTCTATTTAAACTACCTCCATCATAGGTGAATTTAGTCCTTGCTGAGGATCCCTCTTAGCTTAGCATCTGATTTTAATGCGATTTTATGTGAACATAATATGGGGCTAAGTTCTTTAAGGTCTGCCAAAGTCCACCCTAATGCTTCACTGTGTTCTCTAAACATCCTAATAAGTTTGTCCTCTTGTTCAGATGTAAGTGCACTAGAGATTACAGCAGGTAAGGTCCCATCATTCCCTAAATAAGCATACTTAGGTTTTTAGGCGATGGATTTAGTTCCAGCTTAGTGGGTGAAGTGCGAGAGTGTAGGAACTTCATGTGACTTTCAGTCAATTTTAGCTTCCTAGGTCTGTTAGCTACATGCAATTGAAACAAAGACTCTATGCCGCCCACTAACTCATTATTGGTATGGTAAGGCACATTTTAAAACACAGACTGATCCAAACCTTGAGTAAGTATAGTTAACAATTCATCCTCATGAGACAATTCATAAGCATCTTGAGTTAATTGATCAATCACATCAAGTGCACACAAATAATTCACATTAGTAGGATATCTTATAGCATCAAAAATATTGAACTTAAATTCCATAATTGGTGTTCCTGCATGCACATCTATTTTTTCCCTAGATGTTTTAAGAAATGGTCTACCAAGCAATATCGGAACATGGCATGCATCACCCATGTCCAATACATAAAAGTCAACAGGAAAAACAAGCTCATTGACTTGGATTAAGACATCTTCTAAAACTCTATCTGGGTAAACATTACTCCTATCTGCTAGCGGAATGACTAAATCAGTTTTCTTTAAGTCTCCTAAATGTAGTTTATTATAAATGGACCTAGGCATCACATTGATGGAAGCTCCTAAATCAAGCAAAGCTCTATCAAATAGAGAGATTTCCAAATTCACAAGGAATAAAGAATACTCCTGGGTCCCTACATTTAGGGGAAAGCTTCTTTTGGAAAAGAGCAGACATGTTTTCCCCCACACTTACCTTTTTATTCCTTTTCAGTTTACGTTTTGCAGTACAAAGCTCTTCAAGGAACATGGCATAACAAGGCATCTACTTTATGGAATCTAGTAGAGGAATGTTGATCTCTGCCTTCACAAATATATCTAAGATTTCTTGGTTTACCTCATCTACCTTAGGGGGTTTCCCTCTCAGTTTCCTAGGAAAAGGTGGAACGGCTTATAAGGTTCCTTGTTATCCTCACCTCACCTACTTCCTTAACATTAGGGGTGGTGTCTTGGTCTTTTTTAGGTTCTGGTTTGTTGACCTCTATTTCATGTACCACCTCTCTATTCTGACTAGGTTCCTTCAACTCTTTCCCACTCCTAAGTGTCATGGCACTCACATTTTCCTTCGGGTTTTGGAATGGTTGAGATGGCGACCTATGGTGTATTTGAGCCTGGAGGTTGGTAACTATGGTATCAGTAGCAATCTATCTCTCCCAGACCTATTTAAGAATCATCTCTATGTTCTAAAACCTAGTGTCAATCTCCTTTCTCTGGTCATCCATTTTTTTTATGACTTGCTCTAAAAGGAAATTTGTTCTATCCTAAGCAGATGGTTGACGTGATGGTTGGTCAAAACCTAGGGGATTATTCCTGGGTCCATACCTAAGGTTAGGGTGGTCTCTGCATCCTTCATTATAAGTGTTAGAGTATGGGTCGTTTTTCCTTTGTCCTTGGTTAGAGAACATAGCATTCACATCAGCCTGTTGAAGTGCAGGGCACACATCAGTAGTATGTCCATGTAAATAGCAAATACCACACACCACTGCTTTTTGAACTCCTCCAGTGACGAGTTTGTTCAGTATAACAGTGATTTGAGACAACTGGGTATCTACAGATGGACCTGAACTGAGCTCATTGACCATCGTAAACTGGGGTTCCCTAGTTCCAAATTGTTGAGTGTTTTATGCCATATTAAACAATTCCTTAGCTTGAGCTGTAGTCTTATTAACTAAAGCCCCACCACAGGCAGCATCCATCATATTTCTATCTGTAGGTAATAAACCTTCGTAGAAATATTGAATCAACAATTGCTCAGAAATTTGATGTTGGGGACAACTACCATATAATTTATTAAAACGTTCCCAATACTCATGGAAAGTTTCCCCATTCATTTGTTTAATTCTGTATATTTCTTTTCTAATGGGTACAATTCTACATGCGGGAAAAAATCACTAAAAATGCTTTATGAACTTGGATCCATGTAGTGAATGTTGCCAGGGGCAAGTAATATAGCCAATCTTTGGCTTTATCCTAAAGTGAGAAAGGAAGAACTCTCAATTCAATTTGGTCCTGGGTGATACCCTCAGGTTGTATGATCGAATATGTGATAATGAACTCATTGTTATGACGATATGGATCCTCACCAGGCAATCCATGAAACTTAGGCAGTAGATTTAAAAATCCGGAGTTCAATTTCAGTGGTCGGTCTAATACAGGATAAGTAACTGACAAAGGTTGAGTTTCCAAATTAGGTACAGTAAGTTCACGTAAAGTAGCCATCTCAACTTTAATATCTTAACAACTTACCGAGTTGGAGCTTACAAATTCAGAATCACTTACTTTACTTTCAAACACCTTAAACGTATGCCCCTTTTTCTCTTCGATCATACGACTACTCCTTATTCTCATGAACTAAAACAACCTATAAAAACAAAATACTAGAGTTAAAACAAAATAATAAAAGTAGTAAAACTAGTAGAAGCAAACTATCAATTTTATTTTATTCTCCAGCAACGGTGTCAAAATTTGTAAAGCTTGTTATAGAGCTACAAACTAAACCACTAAATTGATTTAAACCACTACATTGATTTATGAATAAGATTTATACCATAGGAAAGTAGAGATCGATCCCACGAGGAAAGACTATGCTAGCAAGCTAGTTTAAGTTTACTACTCTAATATACTTTACTTCTTTAAATTGCTAAAACAAATGAAATTAAGCAAGTAAAAATCTAAAAAATTTCTTACTAATACCCTTACATATTCTAAGCCCAATTCTTGAAATAAAAAAAGCAAATACGTAACCTAAATATTCTGGAAAAATAAAAATAGAAAATTATCGTACACTATTAGCTGAAAATTAAAACAGAAAGTAACAAATAGAAAATTAATATCAAAATACACAGAAAATAATATCAATTAATATTGTACAAATTCATAAATTTATATTCCCAGAATTATATTTTTTTAATTTCAGAAAAATAAAGCAGTAGATAAAATTAGAAAATTATAACAAAAAATAATATCTAAAATTAAAAAATAATAAATTGCACTTAACTAAAAACAAAAATGAATAATAAATTTGCCTAAATTGTGTAATATAACTTTCTAAACGTAATAAAACACTAAAAATAGAAAACAAACACTAAAAATGTAATTTTCAGATTTGTTTAAGTAAAAATTTGTACGTACTCAACTTAGGAAATAATGTTGAAAAATTATGAAATAATTTCCAAAAATTTCAAAATTAAATAGCAGTAGATTAGGATACTAAATAAACCCTCAAAAGAAATAAAACACAAGAAAACACAAAAGGGACTATTTTTAGCCTAATTTCTAATAAACTGGTAAATAAATGGCAAAGTAGGGTAGAAAATAAATCTAAAAATTTCAATCACACTAAAACTCAAAATATAACTGGTCTAAAATTACAAAGACACTCTGATGGGAAAAAATTGAGAGTAAAATAAAAGCCGCAAGCGTACAGCTCTCGCCGTAATACATGAAGGTCGAATCCTCGGGGACAACGGAAGAATTTAGGTCAATTAACACAAAATTATACTATTCTAACATCATTGTCGATTTTAATCAAAAGCTACTAAAACTAAATACTATAAATCAACCTAATTCCAAAGTTATTCTAACATTACCTAACATTCAACTACTCGATCATCCAAACTCCCAATTGAACAAAAGAAGCACTCAGATTAATAAATTATTGAGCTAACAACATCATTAAGCAAAGCAAATTGAAGAGTTCGAACAACCCAAATCTGAAGCAGGAATTCTGAAAACCATTTCACCAACCAGCAACTATTGAAAATTAAAGTATTAAGCCATCATCATCAATAACTAACACCCATCAACCATTACCAGTAGCAAAGCAAAGCAAAGCAACAATAGGGGAGGGAAGGGGAATGACAGAAGCAAAGCAAAAAGCAGCAATAAGGGAGGGGGAAACAGGGCACGATAGCACAGGGAAGAAACAACCTGAAAATTTGAGTTAAACTCCACGGTGAACCGAAATAGGACGGGATTCGAACAGAGCAAGGCAGCAATGGGGAAGGGAAATTTGAACTAAAATCTACCAACATAGGGCCTCCTCGCTTTGCAGCTCAGCCTCCAACCAACCATGGCGGATTCGCCATTGAAACCGAAGCAGAACAGAGCGAACAGGGGAGGGGGGAATCCGAATGGAATTCAACAAACCAACATCCTTGCAAAAATCAAACCATAATCGAATAGTACTATTGGAAAATTCGAAAGTATAGCAAATTACAAGAAATTGAAGGCTCGAAACAACTAAATATCGAAACCCTAACTTGAACTAAACCCTAAATTTCGAGTGACAAAAACGAAATCAACTAAACCTAAACCTAAGACGGAATTAAACCTAAACTAGAACCCT
>NCQV01056532.1:0-13127 GCA_002740545.1 Lophocereus schottii | reverse complement strand
AAGATTTGAGCGTTAAAGACTAATTTGTTATTTTTAGTCTCATATTTTAATTCATTCGTGTCTCTTCCATGATTACCTCTTTAGAAGTTTCTTTGATTATCTTCAAAATCCCATTTAACATGTGCATTATCATAATATGATAAAGGCATGCAATTCTATTGTGAGCCACATAAGCCAAATTGCCATCCCGATTTGAGTACCCTTTCCTAACGCTTTGGTCCATGACCATTTACATTTATTATGAACCCTTCATGTTAGCCATTGGTCTAAACACATTTTCTATATCTAAGCCAAGTCTAGTGCAACACCACTTAAATATATATTGGGTAGCCCTTAGATAATGATGTATTTGATGGTTTGGTGTGGTAAAGGGATGTACCACCATAACCATTTAGAAATTGAGTTATGTTATTTTCATATATGCCATTCATTAATTTTTCTTTATAAAACATGAAAAAAATGAGAAAAAATTGAAAAACAAATGATGAAATTTCAAAAAGAAAAATTATTGTGAATAAGAATGTTTAGAATGAATGCATTGTCTTTGCATATACTCATGTCCAACGGTGCATTTTTGGTGGGTGTGTTCTTATTTTGTAATATTAAAGTGCATGTGTGCTATAGTTTGTGGAAGGATTTGGTTGCTCATTAGCTATTTGGCTTTTAGCTGCTCATTTTCTAAATCGATTTTCCCTTCCCTACCCTTAACCCATAGCCCCATTGTAAACTTTGTAAAGTCCTCTTGATTATCATGTCGCATTTTGCATTTTAATGATGGAGAATTGAGAATCTTAGCAAACCTATGATAGGTTATATGATTAGAAGATGAATTGAGTAAACCCTTATAATTTCTTAAACACATGAGTGGGAGTGTTCACATATCTCTGAAGTGAGGTTCTATCAGTTGAGCTTGTACATATTACTTAAGTGGTGTGAAGGATTGTATATAGATGTCATTAGTGGGAACTAACAATTTTTGGATACGTACATTATGTTTATATGTGATCTAGTGCTTAGGTTGTTTAAGTGATGTGGTTGATTGGAATATATATGTATTTGCCCCAGTGTTATATATATGAGTTTTTGGAAGACCAAAAACATTTTTAATTTTCTTTTTTATTTTAAGATTTTGTGATATATATCTTCTGCAAACGCTTATGAGACATTACTCATCTACTAGAGGTAACCTAAGGGTTTAAAGGGCTTGTTGCACATGCTAAGTGCAATTGTGATTCATACGAAAGTGAGTTAGGATTTTATTTTCTTTTTTCAAGGATTTGTAGTTTCATTTTACTTAAGGATAAGCAAAATTTTGATGTGGGGGTATTTGCTGAACCCAAAATTGTTATATTTTATACCCTATTATTATATAATATTTGCTCAGAATAAATTATTCAATTAGAATTTTAATATATTCTTATTTATTTTGAAGGAATTACGAAAGTTTGAAGACAATGGGAAAAGTGCTTGCTAAAGGAGTTAGAAGCAAAAGAATTGGATCAAATGAGATGAAAAAAAGGAGCAAAAAGCACGAGCACATAACACAGCAAGAATCCACGACCCAGCCCTCAGCGAGCCCGGTTCGCCCAGCTCCCTTCTCACGCATGTGTAACGTGCATGACCCTCCCACTCTCAGCTCTCTCTACCTTTCCTCTTTCGCTTAGGCCTGTTCTTCTTCCTGCCACACACAAGTTGCGGCCCAGCACAGAAACCTTACCTAATTTTCCCCTTCTCTCTCCACGAGCCTGGCCCAATTGCTCCCTTTCCTCTCACTTTCTTTTCTCTACCCAACTCTTCGCTAGCAGGCTGCAATGTCCGCCCTCCCTAGACTTGGCTCTAGGCCAAATTTCATTTTTTTCTCTCTCTTTCTTTTATTCACCTTCATAACCACCAATATTGAAAGCAACAGTTACTCTCCATCATCATTATCCCACTTTATTCCGTCAATTCAGTGGTTACGGGCTTGGGTTGAATTCAAGTTTCATTGTAGCAATCAAGTGTGAAGTGATGCTTTTGGGCTAAAATTGGAGCAAACAAGTGGAAGGAGTGAAGGAGGGTAAAAAATTAAAGTAGTTGTACATTTTATTTTTGATTTTCCCCACTTCTCATCTTGGTTTTAGTGTTCCAGATCTTTTTTTTTTTCAGTTGCCACAAGGTAGTGTAACTGCGTTTCGAATCGTTGAAATCAAGGGAAATGTTGGTTGTGAAGTTGAAATTACAATTATTTGGTAAGATTTGAGTTAATGCCCACGTCCCCTGTGTCACTCTAGTTCCTCCCAAATCGTTGAAATCAAGAGAAGTTTTGGTTGTTGAAGTTGAAATTATAAGTATTCAATAAGATTTGAGTTAATGCCCACCTGCCTTACGTCGCTACGGTTCCTCTTGATTTGACTTTGATTTGGTTATGCTTTTCTTCTTCCTTGCCCTTGTTATGCTATTGGAGGTTATTCATATTGCGTAAACTAGGGCAAAGATTGTTTAAGAATTTCACGTTTGATGTTGGGCTCATGTTATTTGGTTTTGATTTATTTTAGATAGGTGTTTACTTCAATTTAGCTTGTGTTAACTTATTTATTTTATTTCTAATTTACAAGCATGTTAGTGTAGATCATTAGGAACTTAATCTCATATCCATCTTTAAGGATGGACACCCTCGAGTATTACGACGATAAGCTGAAGGCTTACTGAAAATCATAACACCAAGTAGCAGTCGGGGTCCTTTGGCTAGAAACCGTCCGGGCTCTGTCTCTCCGAGTCCTTTTCTGCCTAAACATGATTAGTTAAATAGAATTCTAGTATGATNNGTTTTCCAAGGCTAATTAGTCAGAATCCTAGCTGAATTACTGCACCTATTTAGATTAACCTTACTGGGACAAAACTTAGGTCTGCTTTCTCTCGACCCATTCATACTATTGTCAAAACACTATAAAAAGGGGCTGCCCTAGGGTTAGAAGCATAAAAAATTTCCACCAGCTAGGAGTATCAAGTAAAATTGGCATCAAAACATGTCAAACAATTAGAGAGAAAAGAGCATCAAAATTTGGGAGAGAAATACTTTACACATTGGAGGTATTGAGAGAGAGAGAATTAGGTCACCTATTAAAAGGGCGTCGCGCTATTTGGCTCCCTAGTAAATCAGATGGGGCATGCTGAGGGAAAAAACTCTATCTTTCCTTACTCTTTCATTCTATTTCTCTTTTATGATTTTTAGTTCTAAATTACATAGCATGTAGCCTTTAGTTTGTTTCATTCCCGCTCATTGTAATAATTTGAATTGTTCATCTTTCTACTTTCTTTTGGTGAGCATTGTACTTTCATTTTATACGAATGAGTGATTCTAGCATGCTGCATGATTATGTGATAGTATAATTAAGTTTTTATTTCATATGCTGATTAGTACAGGCTGTCAGTGATGACCGATGGTGACATGATGTGCTCTATCAAATCACCGTGTCATCTCCACTGAACATGGATCCTTGGTTTCAGTCCTTGGAGTCAAGATGATCCCCACAGTAGAGATTATTTAGGGCCTTTTGTAAACTTTTTTAAGAAAACTAAAAATCCTTTTCGGTGTCCCTTTCAATTGCCCTTATTGATTTATGGTTTGCTTCGAAAAGCAAAATTAGTTTGTAAGCTTTTTCTAAAATTAACTAGCGACTCTATTAGTTAAAAGTTCGAAGTTTTTTATTTTTTTTTTTGGCTATTTTACCTTTTCCCTTCCTTTTGTACTTCTGAAACAAGGTTGATAGGTTCGGATCCTAACAATAGAACCTATTTGGACCAAAATTCAAGTTCGGAACTGGTCCAAGAACCTTACTGGGTTCTTGGATTAGACCTAAACCTGAATCTTATCAAGGCCAAGGCTAAGGCTACTGGCAGAGTCTAGGCTAGGAAACTAGTCCTGGCCCAGGCCCAATTTCACATAACCCCATAGCCCAGTTCTATTTTTACTGTTTTTGTGAAAAAAATAAAAATAAAGGAACAAATTTGCTTCTAAAAATAAAGTACCTAGTAAACGAGTCTGATCATTTATGGGGGATCACACCCTTGGGGAGGTGGATTCTTACAGGGGCGACTCCACGTAGGTCGTTTTTTGAAGATCTCGAGATTTGAACTTCAATGCAAAAAATTATCTTAACTGTACTTACATTATACATACTTGCATTGTAAGATGCTGCCTATTGGGGATCAACAGTGCCTCTGGGTCCAACCGTGCTATTGTAGCTTAAGAAAGTAATTAGTCACTTAGTGGGTCCACTCCACTTTTAACTATGTAGGTAGTTACTTCGCCCACTCACAACACACTTTTCTGGTTCGCACAATACAGAAAAGTAACCAAAACATTCAACTAGGCAGATAATTACTTCGCCCACTCACGACACACTTTTTTGGTCCACATAATACAGAAAAGTAACCAAAACATTCTAATCTTGCCATGTATTCCATGGATGATGTACGAAGTGTTTGGGTCATGAGAAGTACTATTCTAAACCATGGTTGCCCTTATAACATACAACTCTTACTTAGGTTGGAGCTCATGTGCATGTATGATTCTGTGAATGTTTAAAACTCTAATTGACAATTTGAACTAACCTCTGCCTAAAGACTCATGTACTGATGCTTTAGAGTTCATAAAACCATCATGGTGTCTAGGAGCTTAGACTAGGGAAGGTCAAGTCCAGTAACTTGATTAGGAACCAAAGTAGCTTTTGGGCCATTGAGTCCTAAAAGGACCCTTGACCCCAAATCTAAATAGGTTTTGATCCCATGTTATATCATGACAATTTTAGTCCAAAAAAAGGAGGAAGGAGGACCCAGCTATGTTCCTGTAAAAAAAGGGGACGTATCGTTAACATGCAGTCTGTGTAAAAGAAAATAGACAAGATTGCGTCCATTTTAAGTGCATTAGAGCTGGGCTGGGATTTGCCAAGCGAACATGCATAAGATTTAAAAAAAGGGAAGAGGAAGTCGAGGCATCAGTCCTCAAGCCTGCTAGAACCTAGTTGGCATCCAGGTAAGGCTATCCGGTAAGTCCAGTTTGTGTCCTTAAGTCCGCCATAGGTCTGTATTCATGGCATGAAGTTCACATTCTGAGCTCTAAATGATAGGTTTTAGTTCAAAAGTTATGCATCATTTATCCTCAACATATACAATCCATGAGTCCATTTAAGCCGACCGTCTATAATGTAGCCTATTAGGCCTTTAGTGTCCTAGCTCTTTCCAGATTGCATGCAATCAAGCATCTTATACATGATCCATGCATTAGTCCATGGTACGTGCATCATACGTCCACTTCCTAGGTCTAAGATCCATGCATAAGTCCACCTAGATCTGCCAATGTGCTAAAATTAAGGCATTCTAGGCAAGCCAAACTATAATCATACTTAGGTCAGTATAAACCCATTATTCACCTAAGAAAGACTTGAGTCGCACCTTGACTCATAAGTCAGCTGTTTAAGCCTAATATAACATCCAATCTAGGATAAGGTCCAATTTCAGCCTAAATTCCCACATCTTAACCCCATCTCAACCTAAACCTTTAATCTCATAATGCCATTATCTCTTCCTCTTCAAATTGTAAGTCATTAACCGTTTCCTTCAACCCATATCCAGGATGGATGACCATTGATAACATTCCACCTCTCTAAACTCTCACCTTGTTGCGCTGGATAAGGAAGGATAAGAAGGTATACGACCAGCTTTCATATACGGGGAGTCTTTTATCTTGAGAAGAGTCTAAGTAAACTCCACCTGTTTGGTCCATGTCAAAATCCAAGTCAAAGTCTACTTCACCAATCTAGGTGGAAGGAGGTAACGAACTAGCTCAACTCATGATGATGATGAAAAACTACAAACTAAACTGGATGAGAGTAAGAAGAAGATAGAATTGATGGCCACTACACTCCAAATTGTTGTCAAGAACAATCTCAAGGAAAAAGGTGAGAAACCTAGCGACGAAGGAAGGGAAGATGATAAGAAGAACAAAGAAAAGGGAAAAAAGCACTTTGCAAACTGATCCACGAATAAATCGAATAGATAACTACTTAAGGAATCTTCCATGCTTCAGTAATTACATAAATGACTGTGCAGGATTCACTTTCTTAGTGCAATGACTTTAAAAGGAATTGACAATGATATTTTCCACGTTACATTTCCTTGGATGTTCGATAACGATGTGATAAGGCGGTATAATATTGTGGACCCACAAAAGGTCATGAACTAGGATGTTCTTCGTAAAGGATTTCTATGTCAGTATTCATACAATATTGATCTTTCAATTATACTTGAAGACCTAGAGTCAAAGAAGTAGGAGGAAGAAGAAATTTTTCTGACTTTCTTCTCTGATAGAGGGCAAAGGTCACTCAAATAGCAAGCCGACCCTTAGAGGCTGGCCAAGTAAGGTTGCTTATCAGGAATCCACATCCCACATATAGAAAATATGTAAGATTCATGCCATTCGAAAACTTCATAACGTTAAGGAATGTCGACATGCTTGTAGAAGAAGAGTCGCCATAAAGGAGGACCCGAAATAAGCCAAATTCAGGGGAATAGGATGATACTTGGTTTATCATCAGGTGTTGAGTCTTGAAATTTCTTTTTCTTTTTAATCCAAAGTATAAGTTTAATGTAACCTTGATCATTAACAAAGTATCATCTATCTTACACTCTTTTTTCTAGAATTCTTCTGTTTTATGATGAATAAGGAGTTGAAAAAAAGGATGGACTAGCTTCAAAACCTGACAAGATGAGCTAGGAAAAAAAGGGGGAGAGAAATAAAAAAGAAACTAAGGAAATTAATTTGCCATCTGAAAAATGAAAAAATAAGAAATTTCATTTCAATAAGTCATGGAGCTTTAAGGACATGCTTAGGATAGATGGCCTTCTTTCATCAACTGCATTAATGCCTTTATTAAACTTAATAAATTTCTGCTTAAAACCATTTTGAGTCTTCAAACGAGTGTCTTTTTTTCGTAATCACATCTGATCAAACTAGGAAATGAAAGTGTTTCTTGGCTGGCATCAATGTCAAACTCAGTAGTCCAAAAAAAAAAAAAAGAAGTGTTTGGACCAAATAGTCCCATCGAAAGAGAAAAATTAAAACAAAGAGAAAAAAAATGAAGAAGAATAGAGTTTGAAAACAAGAAGGATGAAGAAACAAAGAAGTTGCTAATTCACACTAACTTCATCGCCCACGCATACTTAGGGACTTCATAAGGGTTACTTGGCCCTTCATNNCGATTCCCTTTTCTTTCGCATACTAACCCAGCAACCTATTTTATAAAGTTCTCCTAGAGGCATCCCTTCTTCAACTTGCATGTTCTTTTCCTTGAACTACAACTCGTATAATTCCACATATGATATGCAGGTAATCCCTTTAAGGCCCAGCCACGAAGATTCTTTTCCATGAAGAAACATCTAAATTGAATCCTTTAGGCTCTAAAAAAAAAGAGGCAATAAAGAGCAGTAAGCCTAAAAGCCTGAAAAGGTAGACCAGGCAAAAGGAGAGTGGAAATAAAACCTTCATTTTTAGAGGACAAAGAAGCATTCGATTGCATGCACTCATTGAATCATACATCGACAAATTAGTCACCCACTTTGCCACTTCTTGTCAACCACATAGCCTCTAATCTCATCTCTATTCTGAAAAATTAGAACTCTTTGTCTCAAAACCATGATTACAAAGTCAGGAGTGGATACTCACTCCATATTCTTAACATTTCTAAGTGGGATGCAAGACAGGGAGCCTACATCTCTCTCGACAATTAGGCTTCCATCACGGTAAACATTTCCCGCTGAGGAGATAACTATATTCTTTATAGCAAGATAGAGGCAACTCTAGGCAACATCAATAAAGGCATATTTGTATTCCACATCTCTACACAACTACAGTTTACCAATTAGTAAATATTTCCTAACATAGGAAGCATCACATTTATTCTACTGGACTGGGGGCTACTTTAATTAAAATAATATAAGCATCTTTAGCTAACACTATCCTTACACATCTAGGGCTTCTTTTACAATAAACAAAAATTAAGAGGCTTCTTCAGAATAGGAGCACTTTAATGGAAAATTAAAAGACACTCCTTTATTAAAAGAAAGATTTCCTATCTTGTAATTCATACTCTATGACTAGCCTAACCCAATACTCACTTAATTCTTTACCCCTCATTTAAAGCCATAGAGCATCATTTGGCATAACCCATGAGTCACAGATACTTTACTCAGGCATTATCCAGTGGACCCAAACTTAGCATGAGACCTTCAGCTGCTTCTGTATAGGGTTAGGTCATCATAGTTAGCACATTTAGCACAAATAAGTTTGTATAGTTAGCATACATGCGTCAATGCATGGGTCTTGGACTTATTTACTGGACCTCCCCCTCCTTGATCACTAAGGAACCATGGATTGAAGAAGAGTGCTGCCAGCCTTCACAGTGACCCTACAGGAAGGACACATAACCTTGTTTGGCCATGAATCTATATCAAAGGTTCTCAAGATGACATTAGTAGAACACATCTATACTTAAACCCTAGTCTTAATTAGGCTCCATCCTCAACTAATGCTTCAAGTCAGCATTCTTATAGAAATGACATCAACAAAACTTTGGGTTATCAGGTACTAAAGCCCCAGACGATCTAGCTATAGAGGTCACCTCATTCATTTTATCTTGACCTAGAAGGACGTGTCAACGTCCAAGACATTTTAGCATTCAGAAATCTCCCATCAGAAGGAGATGATTTAACGCCCAACTAATGGAAAGGTCAAACTTGGAGATGCGACGTCTCAATATATCATACCACAAGCTACTAAAGGTTCAATCTTCAGGCTCAAACTTTAACACATTCACAGGGGCCTAGCTACAGGATTTCAGGCACAAACGCCAACAAGTTCAAATCTTTAGGCTCATGCCCCAAGAAAATCATAGGGTAATAGTTAATAGCACTTCAAGTCTAACCATGAGTAAATTTGTAGGGATCTAGCTAGAGGTCCTCAACGCTAAGATGCCACCAAGTTCTAGAGAATTTGGCCATAAATGTTCAGGCATCCATACTTCTAAGGCTTATCGCCAGTTGTCGACGCAATGAGACATTTCAAGACCACTGACCTGGCAAAATTGGACATTTCACCATCAAAATCTAGTAGACCTACAAAAGGTCTACTACTCTAGCAACATGAAAATTGGCTAGATGGGCTAAACGACCACTATTGTGGCGTTAAGAAAAAATTTAAGAACACGACATAGTAGTGAAAGGTCCACTCCTCTAGCGACAAGGAAATCTGCTAGACCAGCGAAAGGTTTCCTCCTAGCAACACGAAAACCTGCTAGACCAATGAGATGTCTGCTAATTCGGCAAAAGGATAAGAACCTGCTAGATCCTGACACAATGGGACACTCTGCTGGATCCTGGCACAATGTGACACTTTGACGTCGCTGCCTCCCGGCACAGTGGAACGCTTTGCTGGCTCCTGGCAAAATGGGACACCTCAGCATCACTACTTTCCAACACAATGGGACATTTCTAAACATCAACCACCATCACAACAAAAGTTAATGGGCTCTATGTGTTAGGACTCTCAGCAGGCATACTCGAATTCTACATCATCAGCCACTATCATAACGAAAATTCGAAGCCACTATGTCTCAGGAACCTCACCGAACAGGCTTGGATTTCTAACATCGATCACTGTCATGGTGAAAGTTAGTAGGCGTCAAGCCTCAAGACCATCAACAACCAGGCCCGGATTTCGAATATCGATCACTGTCACAGTGAAAGTTGGCAAGCGCCACATCTTAGGAACCACCAGCCAAGCTTGCATTCTACATCATACGGCACCTTCACGATGAACGTTTACAGGTGCCAAGTCTTATGGCCTCAGCAGCCAAAGTTGGATTATATATCATCACTGCTAAAAAAGAAACTACAAGTAAAGCCTATTATTTTAACTTTAGGCTTTTCCAAGCTAGGTCAAAGTGAGGGCCAACAGTAGATGCCTAAAATGGAATATCCAACTTTATAAATTCCCCAATGATGAAATTATGTGCCAACCTGTGTATTTGTGGGCCTAGCAAGTAATCCTTAATTTGAGTCTGAAATAAGTGCTAATAAAGCATAAACAAGCCCAATTTGATAGTGTTCAACATCTAGTTGAGATCCATTTTAGGGACAAGGGAGCATAAAATTGTTGAGTTTATGTATATATATTCTTCATTGAATAAGTTTTCTAATGAAAAAAAAACCCGATAATTAATATAATGTAAGCCGAATATTGTCGCATGTGTTGAAAATGGCACCTAATAACTATTTCGCTTATATATTGCTCCACACTTATCAATAAATTATGAAATTAGTTTTATTAAACACCAAACTCAATAAGCTTTCAAAGAATGAAATAATCACTCAAAACTGAGGTCAGATGTGAAAGTTATAACCAAGAAAAAAAAAAATTAGTTCGTCTGCTACCAGCCCAGGAACTCGACCTACTTAATTCATAGCGATCTGGCTACATATCCTCATGTGTGAAAGTGATGGATAAAAAATTGGTTTGTTAGTGGCCCAACCCGGGAACCCGGCCTGCTCAGTTCACAACGATCTAGCTACAGATCTTCATGCTTAGACACCACCAAGTTCTTGGGGATCTAGCCACAGATCTCTAGGCATCCACGCCATTAAGGTTCACCCCTAACTCCCAGCAAAGTGGGACATTTCAACACTATTGGCCTGCCACAATTAGACATTTCACCATCAAAATTTGTTGGACTAGCAAAAGGTCCGCTTCCCTGGCAATAAGGAACTATGCTAGACTAACAAACGACGCACTCCGTCGATGACAAAGAAACCTACTAGGCCAATGAGAGGTTCACTAATCTGGCAAAAGGATAAGAACCCACTGACTCCTAGTATAGTGGTACACTCCGCAGGATCCTGGCATAATGGGACACTTTGACATTGTTGGCTCCAGGTGCAATGGAACACTTCACTGACTCCCCATACAATGGGAAATCACTGGCTCCCGACACAATAAGACCCCTCAACAGCAGCACCATGGGAAATTTCTAAGCATCGACCACCATGGCAGTGAAAGTTAAAGGACACTAATTGTCAGGACCCTCAGTGGCCAAACTTGGATTCTACATCATCGACCACTATCACTGTGAAATTAGCAGGCACCAAGTCTCAAGACCTTCAGTAACCAAACTTGGATTTTTGACATTGGCTGCCATCCCAGCGAAATTAGGCAGGCGCCAAGTCATAAGACCCTCAGCAACCAGGCTAGGATTTTTAGTATTAGCCACTGTCATGGCAAAGATTAGTAGGCGCCAAATCTCAGGACCCTTAGTAACCAAGCTTGGATTCTATATCATGGCCCACTGTCATGGCGAACGTTGGCAGGCATCAAGTTTCATGACCTACAGTGGCTTGACTTGAATTCTATATCTGCCGAAAAGGCAACCATAAGTGAAGGCCATTATTTGACTTTCGCCTTATCTAATGCTCAAAGTGGCGCCCAGCAATGGCATGTTGAATTTCATAAAATGCCTGATGATTAAATGATGTGCCAACTATGTGTTTGGGGCACTCCCCTGGCTCCCGGCATAATGGGACACTTCGACACCGTTGGCTCCTAGCACACAAAGACACGTCGATATCGTTGCTTCTTGGCACAATAGGACATTTCTAGACATCGATCACTATAGTGTTGAAAGTTAACAGGTGCTAAGTGTCAGGATCCTCAGCGGCCAGCCTTGGATTCTACATCATCGTCCACAATGGAAGTTGGTTCCCGGCACAATGGCACAATTCAATGTCATTTGCTTCTGGCACAATCAAGCATTTCAATACTCCTTGCCTAACACAATAGGACATTTCATCATCAAATCTGCTAGACCGGCAAACTGTCAGCTACTCTGGCGATAAGAAAATTCTCTAGATCGGCAAAAGGTATGATAGTTTGGAGTTAGGAAAAAATTTAAGAATTTACTAGATTGACAAAATGTCAGCTCCTTCGGTGACGCCAGAATCAACTGAAATCTTCTAGACTGGAGAAAGGCTTGCTAATATGAAAAAATGATAAGAGCCAGCTGGCTCCAGGCACAATGGGACACCTCAACAATGCTTGTTGCATACACAATGAGACATTTCTAAACATCGACGACCTTCGCAGTGAAAGTTGGTGTGCGCTAAGCCTCAGGACCCTTAGCAGCCAAGTTTAGATTCTATAGTATCTGCTACTTTCATGGCGAAAGTTGGCAGGCGCCAAGTCTTGGGGCCCTCAGTGACCAGGTATAGATTTCCAACATTGCCGTTTGTCACAGTAAAAGTTGGCAGGTGCCATGTCTCATGCCCTTAGCGGCCATGGTTGGTTGTCTAATATCAGCCACCATCATAGTGAAAGTTGGGGGCCCCCAAATCTCAGGTCCCTTAGCTTACAGCCTTGGATTCTACATCACAGGCTATGATCACAAGGAAAGATGGCAACCATCAAGTCTCATGACCCTAACAGCTAGGCTTAGATTCTACATCATCACAACCCACAAGGCAACTAAGTGAAAACCATTACGTTAACTTTTACCCTATCCAGACTCGACAAAAGTGAGGTTTAACAGCAGAAGCCTAAAAACGACATCTCTAATTTTATAAAATGTCCAATGATGAAATTATGCCCAACCTTTGTGTTTGGGGATCCAGTAGACTAATCCTTAATTCGAGTTTGAAGAAAATGCTAAAAAGGCCCAAGTACGCCCAAATTGATAGTGCTCACCATCAATTGAGATCCATTTAAGGGAACATCAAATTATTGGTTTTGGGTTTAGATATTCTTCATTGAATAATTCTTCTAATGATGTATTATGCATCAAAACCTGAGGAGGAACAAAAAGAAATAAGTTGAATATTATGGCTTGTGTTGAGAATGATACTTATTCACTATTTTGCTTATGTATTATCCTACACTTATTCACAAATTATGAAACTTGTTTTATCAGAAACCAGACTTAATAAGCTATCAAGAAGAAAATAAAATCACTCAAATGACTATCAGACGTGAAGAAGGAAAACCAATGAACATATAATTAAAAAAGTTCATATTTTTAGCATCTAATGATTTCATTACCTTTAACTTT
>NCQV01056531.1:39188-56614 GCA_002740545.1 Lophocereus schottii | reverse complement strand
CCAAAGAAAATGCTCAATATCATCAATCCCTTAACATATCAACATACCAAAGCCACCTTAAACTCAATTATCCCCAAAATCACCCACTACATACATGAAGTGATGCTCCATAAACTTGGCTGAAAGCTTAGAATATGTGTTTGGCCAAGGGCTAATATGAAGGGATCACAACAAAGACGGATATAAGCTTAAAGGGGCTAGCAAAGGGAGTAAACATGTAACACAAGGGTAGACTATTTGGCTATATGGCCAAAATAGCCAAAGAAAGAATGCCTCTATCATATCATCAACTATGCACATGCTAATGTGGTTTTGAATAAGAAGCTAGGCAAGTTCTAGAGATACAACAGGGAAGAGTGAGACATATGAAAGAAACATGAGATTAAATATAATGATTAGTCGAAATAAGGCTCAAAATCTCATGGGATATCTGCCAAAGTCTTATTAAGCTCATAAAATGACTCCATGTACCAACATTAGCGCCAACGACAATAGGAGATAACAAAGTTCTCAATCCAGACAAGGGCCAAAACATGAAGTATTTACAAAACCTTCAAAAATTTTTGCACTAAAAGGGATTACACATCAAAAGCTACTCAAACTTTTGAAAGCTATTTTGCCTAACAAAAACGTCATTGGAGGTTATCTCAAATCAATCACACCATCTCTACATGCAATCCTATAGGCAAACCTAAAATGCAACTAAATGCAAAACACTAATGCAAACTAAAAGGAAAACCTAAAACTATGTGCTCTAACTAGTATGCAAATTAGAAACCAAAATGGAAAACATATTATTACCCTTCCCCCATGTTTAAATAAAGCATTATTATTTAAAGGAAAGAAAGGTAAAAGAAGGGAAAGGGAAAACAACATAGAATAATCTCACCAGGTTACGTGCTGAGCATACCTAAGCTAAGTGACCTCGTAACAACCGAGGCACATAGAGCATTAGCCACTCCATTGCGATTAGGACTTCGCCCTTTAAATCAGACATCGTCAATGCACGTAGAAGCTTATCAAACTCCTGGGACCATAATTCAGAAAATAAAAGGTAGGAGGCAATAATGCAAATCACACCAAAGAGTATAGGTATCTTCTTAACCTTATCAAAGTCTATAGAAAAATCATAGAAAGGATTAAAGCATATAGTCCATGTGATTTTCTTAGGCAAGTCACCTAGGCATACACAATAAGGATCAATGGAGGGATCATACACTGTAAAGTAACCTAGGGACACATAATCATGAACATTCCCACCAAGCATATTGGAACATGTTAACCTCATAGCCCAAATCAACATTAGAATAAAAAAACATAGGATTTTCTTAGGTCGCATCAATGTAATATTCAGGGGAAGGAGAGGGTAATGAACACATAGGGGAAACATGAGAATGATTAAGGGGATTGGGGATAACACTATCATCAGAACCAAGGCTAAGAGACTCCTCATGCATACACCTATAACGACACCCCTCTAAAGGAGTGCTGACTAGATTATGCACCTTATCAAAAGTATCTTTCGATGTACAATATGAATTACCCACATCAAACGTAGCAATAAACCCAAAAGGCTCACTCACCTCGAGCCTCGTGCACTGAGCTAAAGGAAAAGATGAATCAGGTTGAGCATAGTATGCATAATAAGAACACAAATTTATATCATGGTCAGAAGAATTACACAAATCACACCAAAAAGTGACGTACTAAGATCTAGAATAAAATGCACAAGGATCAGAAAATGAATATTTAAAAACACGACTAGCTTTCTCAAATTCAAATGAATCCCAAGCAATCCACTTAAGCAAATACCATGCATCATCAACATTTTTACCATGAAAATCCCAATACCCTAAAACAATACGGGTTTCAATATTCACACCCTCATCAACAGTGTTCAATATTTTCCATTTACCCAGACAATAATCACATTGAGCAAGGAAAACAGTTAATCGCTTAAAATACCTCCAAAATAATTCATGGTCGAATTGGGCAAAATGGAAAATAGCCATTGTTTTTTCTCAAATTTATTTTATTTTATGTTTTTAATATTTAATTTTTTAATTTTTTTCAAAGAAAAACAAAATGTTCAGTCAAACCTGTCAGGAAAAATCTAATATTCGATGCTAGTCTTCGGCATCGGCGGCAAAAACTTGATACGGCCGTAAGTGCACAGTGGTGTTGTAGCTAATCAAGTTCGATCCCATAGAGACTAAGTTGATCTATTCGGTTATATTCTCTCAAGATATGTTAAGCGAATCCAAATTGGAGAATGGAATTAAACTAAACAACTATCTAATCTAATGGATAAGTAATAATTAGAATTTAGCAAAATAAGCAATCACCTGATCCACGTATTAGTCAAACACTTCTTCCTTCATTGGTTGTTTTAAAACTGATAATCAAAGTATCAGATCCCTCTTTCAAGGTGAAGTGAAATACCTAAATCAAATCAATCATCAATTTTCATAGATTCTTGATTACTTTAGGTTCATTAAGCATGTAATTATCAAGTCTATGGTTTCTTAATTGGTAATTCTCTTTCAAGACATCACATCAATCAAGTCAAATCCTCGAATTTTAGTAATTGGGATTTCACCTTTCAGCCCTTTATCCGCCACAACATGTAAGAAAGTGATCAAGTTTCTCACAAGATGATAAATTTTAGAATTCGGTAAAATAATCAAACAATTCCGAAAGCACCAAATGATATCAACACAAGATCAAGAAACTAACAAATGTTTGTATAAACACAAAATCAAACAACAAAGATAATCAAAATACAAAACATAAAAATGAGAAAAGAGAAGAGAACAGAAGAGGGAAGAGATGCTCAGCCAAAGAATGCACTTGAATCATCGTGCAAACTAGGGATGTAGTCCTTACAAATCTTCACTTCGACTCACTCTCTCTCTCCCTAATCTAAACTCTAATCCTAAGTAGAATGATATAGAGAATGGAATGATGGGATGTGTGTAAATGAGGATGAGAGGCACCCCTTTTGTAAAAAGCTTCCTGGAAGCCGAAAAGCCATGCATAATAATGGAATTAAAGCTACCAGGAACTTGAAAGTTGTGAGAAAATAAAAAGCCTCGCGGGAATTGAAGACATCACGGGCCGTGGCCAACACCACGGACAGACCATGGCCAGCTCTGGCTTCAAATTCTTTTGTTCTTTCTTCCTCCACGGGCATAGCAACTAAACGGTGTTCGCGGGGAGTCCAAATACACTCATTTAGGACCAAATCTGGGTGAAATGGTCCAAAAACTTGCAAACCACATAAAAGAACTATACCAAAGCATAAAATGGAAAAAGAGAATAAATTATAGCATAAAGCACATAATTCTCCTAAAATGCAGCAAAATGACCCTGAAATGATATACACTTTAAGCACTTATCAGATTTGTTCTTTAATGGCTCTCAAACTCTAGATTTAATATTTGTGTAACTCATTTTTCCTGCATTGCTCATGTTCATGGCATTTGAAAGGATGTCTTTTGTAAGAACCTATGGACAATATTCTCTAACAGTTCGGTAAAGGGCTCCTCTATTTTTTCTATCTAGAAAATTTTTATGTTTTATGCTGACCTTAAACTTACGCACTTGCTTATAAAGTCTCCTTTTATGTGGTGGAGACCACTAGGTCATGATACTATTTCATACACTAACTAAGCCTAAGTTGCCCAAATTGTAAGTTATTTAACCCTGAATCATTTAACCTCGAGTGGTTCCTTGAGCCCCCTAGCCCAAAGTCGTCCATATCTAGACTACTTAACCATGAGTCATCAAAAGCATGACCACTTGACCCTCAGTGTTGTGTACTTGACCTAAGTTTATGACCCTAAGTCACTCCGAAGCAGAGTAATATTAACCCTGACTCGTTACAGTCTTCAATTAGTAAACTAAAAGTCCTAAGTTGTTCAAACTTGAGTTTGTTAAATCTTAAGCTAGTTAGCCTAAGTCGTCTAATTTTGAATTGCTCCAACCATGAGCTATTTGACAAGGATTTGTTCTGATCCCAAACATTTGACACTGATCAGGGTCTGTTCTATTTTACGATAAGAAACAACTGTAAGTTGTAAGAAAATGTAAGGAGCTGTAAGAAGATGTAAGATGCTGTAAAAAAATGTAAGGAGCTATAAGGATAGATGTAAGGAATTGTTGAATTACTAAAGAGTTGTATAGGATTTTGTTACAATTATGATATATCAGTCATATTTACGACTAAAATTTGATACCATCAGTAAACCAATTTTTCTTAATATAATTAAAATGAAATATGTTTGTTTTATAATGAACATTTTGGATGAGAAACAATAATATTCGAGTAATAAACTTATTGAAAATAAACCATTAACTAAGTCAATTAAATAACAATAAAATATATTAAACCTCATAAATTTTATCAAGAAAATTTCATACATTTGAGGTGATTTTTTATATTTACATTAGTTTGATCCAATAAGAAAAGTATAACAAGAAAGCAAATTTTTTTGATAAAATTGAATACAACTCTTAGAATAAAATCCTATTTTAAGTAAATAATTTTAAATGCAAATGTATGGTCAATATTATTAGTAAGAAATTTTATAAATGAACCGTTAAAACATTATTGAGCAATGCTTAAAATACGAAAATTGTATTATCATATTAAACAACCAAAAATTAAAAACTACCTTCCAAAATTTTAAAAAAAAAACCAAAGATGAGAACTTAAATGAGCACGCAGGAGGCCGTAGAAGTTTTAATGCCCAGCACTACTTTTGCCTTATTACTTTCTACTTTTCCTAAAGAAAGCTTCCAACCTTTATATCTGTCGAACACCCCCTCTCTCATACTCCTTCTTCCCCAACCTATTGCGGCTGTAGCAGTGCAAGAACCCACCCTTTTACTAAATAGGAATGCCGTAAATGAGACAAGAGCTGCAACTTCAGATAATTATTTCTTGTTGTACTCTGCACAATTTTATTATTCTGCGTAACAATCGCATATCAATCTCAGTAAGGGAATCAAATTTGGAGTGACCACCAAATGTTCAATTGTATAATGATAGCAACAAAATTTCCATGGATAAACTTAGGGATGAAATAGTTATAATGGTTTTATCGCATATAGTTTCACAGTTTTCGTATATGTTTCAGACTTAAACATGAACAAAAGCTTTGTATTATAATTTTAAAAGTATGGTCACTTATTCCTTCTATAATAACATATATTGTTCATGTCCAATCTCAAATATAATTTATGCCATTATATTATGTTTTTATGTTTATGTAAATATTGTGTTCATAAGATATTTACAAATTTTGTATATTGGTAGCATAATTAAAAAAATACTCCAGATTGCTGTAATTAAAATAAATGAATGTATAGAAAATTCATATGGGATGTAAGAAGATGTAAGAAGATGTATGAATTATGTTAAGGATGTAAGGAGCTGTAAGGAGATGTAACAAGCTGTAAGAAGATGTAAGTTCTTAGCTAAATTATCAAAAACATAGAATAGAATAGGGCCTGAGTCCCTTGTTCTTGATTCATCTAAATCATGAATGATTAGGCCTAAAGCCATTAGCCATTTTATGTTACTTGACCTATAATTGTCATTAAAACCAAGTCACTTGATGCTAGGTTATTTAGACCCTAAGTTATCTAGATTTTAGTTGCCTAGATCTTAAGGTACAGGGGCCTCAAGTCCTTTTGACCATAAACTGTAAGACACTAAGTAATCTATCTCAAATTAGCTATTTAACCTTGAGTTATTCGAACCCTTACGTTATTCAGACCTTTACGTCGCTTAAGCCTAAGTCGTTGGAAAATAGTGTGAGTTACTTGACAATAACACCTTAAGTTCGATTTTTTTGACACTGAGTCATACAAATTTACCTTGAAATTACATGACCCGTAGTTACTCCAATCTTGAACTATTTGACATAGATTCATATCAATATTGAGTCATTCAGATCGTATAATCCTTTCCCTAACTGATTGACCGTGAGTCATCCAACTCTTTAACTATTTATCTTTGAATCATTACTAACAAAGTCCAATCACCACAAAAACTTCCCATGTGTTATGTCCAAAAGCTGATGGACTTATCCAACTCCCTTATTATTCTAACTTTAAGTAACGACCCTTAAAAAATAATTCATAAATATTTTGCCATGACTTAATGACTCTTTGATGCTTTCTAGGCCAAATAATCATGATTGTTCTGGCTATAAGCTGATGATGCTTTAGTGACTTTTATACTAGGCATCCATAATTGTTCCACTGAAGAGTGAATGATCATTTTCGAACTCTTGAGATTTTGTCCATGAGCTGATGACTTTTTCATGGTCATCAAATCTACAATTCCAAACTGTTCCTGATGTATACTAAGCCCCAATCCAACTCTTTGCCACGTCCACGGCCATGCAAAAGTACAAACCAACCTCCCATGGTCAAGAAGGTAACTATTCCATATAACTGACATCCGATTGGGTTGTTCCTTGCTTTTGGGGAAGCTTTTGGAGTCTACTTAAGGATAATTCAATAAATTCCCAAATTATGTTGCATTTTATTTCCCTAAAGTGATGAAAACCACAAGTTTTGCAGTGCAGGCTTTTATTGGTAAGCTTTCCAGATTTGGGTTCAGTTTGGAATCCCACCTGATGAAGTGCAACTGATGCAAGCCCAAGTTCTACCACTTTCCTATGGTGTTTATTTCATTCCTTTTTGCTAAAATTTGGCATTGGATTTCGATGTTAAGAGAGATGGCCCAAATATGAGTAGCCTGCACCAAATTCTAGTTTTAGAGCAATCTAAGATTTGGCCTTCTTTGAGGTGGATGTTGTTGTAATCCTTAGAAACACTGGATATGGGAAGAATCTGAACACACAAGAAGAGACTTGAAGTGGCAGCACCCCTATTATTGGAGTAGATACTTTTAGAAGCTTCGCAAAAGACAGGGATGGAATCCCAAAAATATATAGCTCATTATGGTTGCCATTATCTTAGCATTTTGATTTATTTTTCTAGGATATTTTATGAGCCCCTTATTGATATACTTGCCCCACTATTATATCAACTAATCACCTTGATTTTGGTATTTACATACCCTTTCCCCTTCATGTATACTCAGCGTGAGTTGGTTATGAAATGAAAGGTAAAACATCATTTTCGCTTACAAAAAAATCTCTACATTTTTATCTCTTAATTAGGAGTGGTGATTAAAGTCTTTCCTTTATAATTCTTCTGTGGTGGCTCTAAGTCTTTAGAAGATTGATTTGGTTGGAAGTTTCAACCTATCATTAGGGTCTCATTATTTTGAAAAAGATGTCACAATCTCTTTGATTATTTTAGATTGATCCCAAGGAGGAGCATCCCTTTGGTTGTGGTTTTCTTGTGAATGTTGATAATGGGAGTTTAAGGGACCATTCATTTCAAGTTTTAGTGGCAGAGCTCCTTTTTTGGTTGCTTATTGAATCAAAGCTTAATCTCCATTGATTTAATTAAAAAACCCTCACCATTTTCTAAATTTCACCTGAAAAAACATCCATACTTTGGCTCTTTAAAATTTCCATTCATTTGTCGGCCTTAATCAACCCTCACTAACCATAAAGAACTCTGAAATAGGCCAAACACAATCCCTAACCTAAACATAACCTGAAGATTGACAAAAATCCCAAAAAATCATCAAAACTCAAACCAAAAATTTGGCATTGCCACCCAGTGTCACTCGGCATGCCCGTGCCAATATCTTGTACTTTGGAAATTTGAACTAGAAACTTAGCACAACCAGCTCGTGCCAACCGACATGGCCATCAACCCCTTGATCTTTTGTTTGTTGGTCGTGCTGTCCTTAGCAGGACTATGCTACCTCTGTTTTTTAATATTTCCTTGCTTCTTCCTACTCTCACCCACTACCAAGCATGGCGAAGGAGATCCCTCTCATTCCATGGCCATTCCACTTGAACAAGCCTATGAAATAAGAAGAGGTAAAATCATTCTTAAGCTTCAGGAACAAGTGAGAAAGCTTACAAGAGAACTTTATCAAGTAAAAGGTTCAATTCCTACCGAGGGACAAAGCCATCACTATCTAGAGTTCATTGTTAGGCCCCTTGGCATTGCCTAATCATCCTCTCATGAAGATTATGATGATAAAGATAGAGGAGTTAGAAGAACAATCCATCCAAGGGATGACCTTAGGGATTTGAAAATTATGGCATTTAAGTTTGACTGAAACCTTAATCTACAAGATTACCTTGATTGGGTTTAATCTATGGAGAGAATATTTGAGCTTAATAAATGCAATGATGAGAAGGATTTCAAATTCACCATTCTGAAGATGAAAGATTATGCATGTTTGTGCTATGAAAATTTAAAGAGGAATAAAGCAAGGGAAACTAAGTCCAAGATCAAGACATGGTTGAAGCACAAGTATCGCATGGAAAAAAGGTTCCTATGACCCTTTTATAAGCAAGCGCTCTACCTGAAGATCACTTCTATTAGTAAAGAGAATCTCAAGGTTAAAGGGTATATTATGAAGTTTTAATAACTCTAGATGAGGATCAGATTGAATGGGCAGCCCGAACTCACAATATCTAGATTCATCAAGGCTCTATCCTTTAACATTTATAAAAAGGTAGAGTTGCAAACTTATCTATCATTTGATGATATTTGCAATAGGTTGATGAACAACTCAATAGTAGAAAACCTTTCCCAACCCCCTCTACATATTGGTTTCACATCTCCATAAAGGGGTTTCCTTTTCACCCTAAGGCTGAGACTACTCCAAAGCCCACTGAGACCCTAAGTAAGGGTAACAAAATTTCTACTAAACCCCTAAAGAGCTTGGAAGAAAAGACATGCTTTAAGTGTCATGGCTATGGTCACTTCCAAGTTGATTGCCCAAATAGAAAGGCTTTCACCATTTGAGAGGTGGAAAAGATTCAAGCTCTTGAGGAAGAAACTTGTGATGAGGAGTTTGAAAATGAATTGGACTTTGGTTACTGCAGACATTGTTGAGCTATTTGTGATCTAAAGAGCTCTTCATGTCAAGGAGTTTCCTTTTGAACCTAGCTAAAGGGAACAAATCCATACTTGGTGCACCATTGAAGGAAAGGTGCATGAGCTTATCATTGATACTGGAAGCTGCACCAATGTGGCTTCCTTGACTCTCATCGACAAGCTCTAACTATCAATAAGGGGCATCCAACCCTTTACACTCTTCAATGGCTTAAGTATAGAAGTGAGGTAACCGCTTCAAAATGAGCTCTTATTTTATTCTTAGTTGGTCTATATTATGGTGAAGTGCGATGTGATGCTTTACTTATGACGTATGTCATTTATTACTTGCTAGACCTTGGTTGTTTGACAATCATATTATTCATCTAGGCTTCCAAATACATATGCATTCAAGCATAAAGGTCGTAGTGTTGCTTTGGCCCCATTGCCCCACCCAAGCATCATAAAATTGAACCAGGGAAGGAGAGTGAGAAAAGTCTCTACATAAACGACACACGGCTAGAGAGAGCCATTAGTAAGGGCTAGTCCTTATCTACCTTATTTTGATAGAGTCAAACATATGTGACATAGCAAAACCCATACACCCTTTAGTTGAACCATCTTAAAAGTGTTTAAGGATGTATTCCCCAATGATTTACCCCCAAGCTCTGTGCCTTGAGAAGAATTAAGCACTAAATTAATCTCCTATTGATATTCCTTCATCTAACAAGCCAGTTTATCAATGTAATCGTAATGAGTCAAATGAATTACAAAGACAAGTCTAAGAGTTGCTTTACCATAGGTACAGTAGGGAGAACGTGAGTCACTGCTTGGTTCATGCTCTTTTGGTACCTAAGAAGGATAGGACGAGGCGTATGTGTGTTAGACTTAGGGCTATAAATAGCATCATCATCACGTATAGATTTTCTATTCCTCGATTGGATGATAAGTTTGATAAATTGCATGGGTCTAATTAAGGTCTTCTATGAAATTGACCTTAGGAGTAGGTATCACCAAATTAAAATGAAAGAAGGTGATGAGTAGAACCATGTATAGGTTGTATAAGTGCCTTATTATGCATTATAGGTTTTCTAATGCTCCTAACATCTTCATGAGACTTATGAATGAGGTTCTAAGGCCTTTCTTTGGTAAGTTTCTTGTGGTATATTTTGATGATATCTTAGTCTATAGCTGTGATGAAACTTCTCATGTTGAACATCTCTCCCATGTATTTCAAGTATTGAAGTGACAAAATTTGTGTGCTAAGTTTGAGATATGTGACTTATTCTCACCCCTAGTTATTTTTCTAGGATATGTTATTTTGGGAGAGGGCATAGAACTAGATGAGGCTGAAGTTGATGCCATCAATAGTTGGCACGTGCCTACCTCTAACATAGAGGTGATAAGCTTATATGGCTTGGCATTCTTGTATCATTGGATCATCAAAGACTCTAACTCCAACATGGCTCCCTTGATCAAGTGCATGAAGAAAGGAAGTTTTGAGTGGACAAAGGTTGCCCAAAAAGCTTTTGAAATAATCAAAAGCATGCCATGATTGACTCCTATATTGGCTCTTCCCAACTTTGAGCTTCCGTTTGAAGTTGCGTGTCATGCTAGTGGTCTTGGCTTTTAGGGAAGTCCTCATTTAAGCCAAGTGACCCTTAGCCTGTTTTAGTTATAAGTTCATCCTTGAACTCCACTTATGATAAGAAGTTTTATGCTTCATTCGAGCCCTTACCTATTGAAGTCATTACCTCAAGCCAAAGCCTTTTGTGATACATTCGAATCATAACACCTTGTCTTTCATCAATGAAAAGCCAAGATCAATGTAAAGCTTTCTAAGTGGGTGAAATTTCTCTAATCATTTTTCTTTACTAGCAAGCATAAAGATGGCAAGGAAAATATGGTGGTCGACACACTCTCAAGAAGACATATACTTCTCTTTACTCTTCGGGCCAAGATGTTACGATTTTATACCATCTAAGATCTCTACAAATAGGATGATAATTTCTAAGGAATCATTGTAAAACCCAAGGAAAATAATTCCTTTATCTTCTCAGATAGGTTTGTCTTCAAGCACAACAAGTTATATGGTCCTAGGGACTCTCTAAAGGAGTTACTTTTGAGAGAGGGCCATGGTGATGCATTGGTAGGTCATTTTGATATCAACAAAACAATTGAGATCTTGAAGCTTATTGGCCCAGGATGGCAAGTGGTGTCTGTAAAGTTGTCTCCAAGGGTGCTATATGTCATAGAGCCAAGAGCACCTCCACCAAGTTGTTGTATACTCCTTTTCTAAAACCAAATGGCCCTTAGAAAGATGTGAGCATGGATTTCATTTTGGGTTTGCTAAGAATCCAAAGGGGAAATGACTCAATCATGGTTGTAGTTGACCAGTTCTTTAAGATGGCCTCGTTCATTCTATGTTAAAAGGGCAGTGATGCTTCTTACATTATTCATCTTTATTTTAAGAAAGTCATCAAGCTACATGGAGTGCTAAGAAGTATTGTTGTCAATCGGGGCAACAAATTCCTATTCCATTTTTCGGAGGTGCGTATAGAGCTAGTAGGAAAAGAAGCTCTTATTTAGCACTACTTGATCCCCTCAAACCAATTGGCAAATGAAAGTTACTAACTGGAATTTATCTTCTCTTCTTAAGGATTGCTGAGCAAGATCCTTAAGGAATGAGATCCAAAGATCCCCTATGCTGAGTTTGCTTACAATCAGGATCCCACATATACTATATGCCACTCTTCTTTATCAGCTTATTATGAAGTCAATCCTCTCCCTCTAATAGACTTTCTTCTTCTTCCCATTGAGAATAGGGCCATCCTTGAGGCCCAAGAGATAGCTAAGGAGATGAAGGATCTCCATGAGCAAATTCATACTTAAACATAGAAGGTCAATGCCTTTTATAACGCTAGAGCAAACAAGCATCAAAAGCTTATGGTTTTCAACTCGGAAGATTTTTAGTATGGTTAAAACCTAAGGAAAAAGATATTCCCTTATAGGACGAAAAACAAACTCATGGCTTAAGGAGAGCGCACTTTCATAGAGCTTGAATGGGTTGGAGATAATGCCTGCAAGTTAGAGCTAATATGAGACATGAATGTGAGCACCACCTTCAATGTGTGTGATCTAGCTTCTTATGTGAAGGATGAAATTCAGGATTTGAGAGCAAATCCTTCTCAAGAGTGTGTGGCTGATGCATACCAAACTCTAAGCTGATTATTGGCAACACCCTCATTATACCAAAGTCCAAACCAACCTCGCTTGGTTAAGAAAGGCTCTATCTCAGTACTATAGCAAGGTTTGACTTGGCTTCATACCACCTAAACAATGTCCAATTGGGTCTTTCCTTACTTTGTTTAGAATCTTAGGGATTATGTTTTAGGATGATGTAATAAACATCCGAATTTGAATGTATTTTATTTCCCTAAAGTGATGAAAACCATGACTCCCATAGAGTAGGTTCTTATCCGTATACTTGCCGAATTCAGGTTATGTTTGAAATCCTATCGAATGTGGCCCTATTGATGCAAGCCTAAATTTTACTAATTTTCCAAGGTGTCTATTATAGCCCAATATGCTAAAATTTTGGATTGGATTTCAAATTTGGGAGAAACGGTCCAATAGGAGGATTGTGCATAAAATTGTAATTTTTGAGCAATCTGGGATTTGGCCTTATTCGAGGTCGATGTAGTTATAATCCTTAGGATTACTTTATTTAGGATGAATCTACGCAAAACAAAGTGATGGCTCCAACTAAAGGCTCTCCATTGGTAGAGTAGAACTTTCTAGAAGCTTCCTAGAAAGTGGAGAAGGAATCCTAGAAAAATATAGCTCATTATAGTTGACATTATCTTAGCATTTTGATTTATTTTTCTAGGATATTTTATAAGCCCCCTATTGGTCCACTTCCCCAACTAATACATCAGTTAATCCCCTCAATTTTGAGCATTTATAGACACATTATCCTCTATGAATACTCAACTTTAGTTAATTATAAAATGAAGGGCAAAGGACCCTCATTTGTCTAAAAAAACTCTGCATCTTTATCTCTTAAGAGTGGTGATTGGAGTATTTTCTTTATAATTCTTATTTGGTGGCTCTAATCCTTAATAAGAGGGATTTGGTAGGATCTCATTATTTAGGCAAAAATCTCACAATCTTTTCAATTCTTTGAGATTGATCCCAAATGGGAGCATCACCCTGGTTGTGGTTTTTTCTGCAGACCTGAGTTATTTGACTCAGAGTCGTTTAAACTTCCATGATTTGTTTGACCATGAGTTGCTTGAACCAACCTTGAATCATTCGACCGGGAGTTTTGTCAAATCCTAAACTAGTCAGTCCTTAGTTATCTAATTTTACATGTGACTTACACGTAGCGTAGCCATAATTATGCATAGTCTACATCTATTTGCCAAAATTTACATGTCCTTCATAGCATTAACATATTCTTTTACAAACTTAATTAATGAGGGGTAGTCCACAGACCCTAAATTTCACCTTTTATTAAATTTTAGAAAACTAAAAAGTAAAATTCTTTTTTTTAAAAAAAATAAACTAGGTTTAATTTTGGTTTATATACAAATAAAAAAATTTCAAAATTTCAAAAGTTCAAAGAAAAGGCTCGAGGGCCATAATCCAAACAAATTCAATGCTCCCAAAAAGGGAAATAAAACAATTTCCTTGCTTATTTCACACCAGCATCCCCACAAAAAAGAAAAGATTTTTTTAAAATTCTATTTTCACATTTAGTTTTCCATTTCCTCTACTCAATTACTATACTCTTCACCACTATTATCATATTTGTTTTACTCTTTTTCTTTTTCTGGTCTTTATGTACTTGTATCTTCTTTTACCTTATGTTTTCGAGACAAAAATATGAAGGTTTAGTTTTCATTTGCCATTTTTGTATGTCTTCCTTTCGCTTTTTCCTCGTTAGACTTGAGATCTTGCCACATAGGATATTTTTTTAAACTTTTTGGAATACAACATTAGAGTTATATTATGTTTTATGGTTCTAAGGGTCAAATTTGATTTGTCTTACCATATTATTTTTTCAAGTGGGGCTCCTCTCCCTCTGTAAAGAAATCTTGCCCTTTCCTCTACTCTTTAACACTCTTTAAGAGCAAGGAGGTTATGGATTACATGTATTAAGAAGAGTGTTAGCAGGAAAAGTGCTAAGAGCAAGATTTTATTTGTCTATTTTGGTAAGAGATACACTAAACTATGTTAAACAAATGTAAAAAATAGCAATTTTACACCCCTAACACACATGCATTGGCTACTACTTTCTTCACAATTGTAGATCCTATGCCTTGTCCGGATCCGGACAAAGGAGGGTCCACTTTGTGGCAGTGGACAACTTTCCAAAATGGGTAGCGAGTGAGCCAATTGTGACTATTGCAGAACAGAAAGCCATAGACTTTCTATAGAAAGATGTGATCATAAGATATGGATTTCCTAAGTCTATTACCATACATAATAGAATGACATTCATATACAAAAGGATAAAGGAGTACTGCAAAGGGTAAGGAACAACCATAAATAACACTTCAATTGTAAAATCTTAAGCCAACAGACAAGCAAGGGATACTCACTTGTAGATAATCCTAGAGTTGAGGAAGAAAATTGAGGGAGCCAATGGGCCTAGGTAAATGAGCTACCATGCATCCTATGGTCTTTAAGGACAATTGCCTAAAAGTCCACTGGTCACATGCCGTTCAAGCTCATATGTATTACAGAAGGCTTATTTTTGGTAAAAGTAGGTATAACCAATATGAGGGCATAATGGTATGAGCCATCATAGAATGAAAGTGTACAAGCTGTAGCTCTTGATTTACCATTAGAAATAAGGAAAAATGATACAATGGGAATAAAATTGTATAATGTCAGAATCATTAAATCATACAATCGAAGGGTGACTCTCTGACCCCTGAAGCCTAATGATTTAGTCCTTAGTAGCATAGATGTAGTTAGAAAGTAACCAAAAAAACATAGGACTAAACTGGGAAGGGCCCGTGGACCACAGTATCAATGAAGAAGTTTTTCTTAGTACCTGCAAACTTCCCATCATGGGGGCAAAGGTTCCGAACATTTGGTATGTCGTAAATCTCATTCGCTACTCTATATAGATTTCCATTACGATTTCATTTTAGTTTCTATGTCAGCATTAGTTAAGGTTTATAACCAAGCTAAGAACTCTGCTTCTCCCAAGGACTAATACTTCAAATTCTAGCAGTATCAATAAAACAACAACATTTCTTCATATTTAATTTTTTTTACTGTTAATCATTTAATCTATGTGTGAGTGATGTAATTCATTAGACAACATAATAAATTCCTAAGAACGATCACTGAATTTAGTCAAGGAATTGTTTTTATTTCTAGCTAGCTAAATTTAAACTTATGAGGAGCAAAATTTTTAAAACCAAGTCAAAAAATTTAGCTAATGAACTTACAATAAAAGTCTCATAGGGTTAGATCAAAATATGAGAATTCTTCTAAGAAAGAAACAGAATACTTAAATGTAAAAACCTTATTAAATTAACAAAAATCATAATACAAAATTTTAATACAAGAATTAAAGGTTGATCAATCACTTTTCTCATGTTGGAAATTTTTACCCTCACCTCAGCCTCAGCTTGGTTTAGAAAAATAGGAAATTAGCTAGCTATAACCTTGGTCACATCCTTTTGGAAACAAGTTGTCTTTTATTTCATCTCCAGCTTTCATTTCAAATCCTCATTCTTAGCCTAGACACTTCTCAAAGACTTCTAATATTCATGAAGTTAGGCCAATAAAAGGGCATTCTCATCCGTAATAGACTCTAACTCATAAATTAGAGCAAGAGGATGAGCATGCAAGTTCCTAGCAATAGCATGGATTTTTTATGCAAGAAAAGGTTGTGATGATCCTATAATTTCTTTAAAAATGGCTTTTTTAGGCCTCTCTTCTGAAATAAGGAGAAAGTCATCCTTTTATTCATGTATTGATCCTTCAGGACTAATAGCCCCTTGTTTAGAAGATTCCTCAGGGACATGGTTAGGCGAAGGAGTTTTGTTTTTGGAAGGGGACCTCCACTTTTATTCCTTGGGTGTAGCACGCAGTAGGAATAATGGCCTTCGAGGAGGAAATTTCATTTAGCCTTTTTCTCCCCTGCTTTCTTGTGCAAAGCTACTCAGATGGGCCAGCAGAGTGTTTGAAAGAGGAAGGGCCCTCAACAATTAGATTAATGAACGAACCCCTACGAGAACCCTCAACAAAATTCAAAAAGGCATCATGGATAATTCCCCTGAAATCATAATTAATCCCAAAAAATGCTTATAATTCTCTAGCTTTCCCTGAGGTAGTCGGGGGAAAGGTGCTTATTAGAGTGGGAATCACATAGGATATTACGTCCACCTTTTGATGGAAGTATCCTTTGTTCCACCCTAGGATTTTGGGATTTTTGATCATTGTCTTCTTTCTATAAACATAAGAATGTCTTTTCCTTCCTCTAGAAGCTTCGCCCACAGTTGTACTAGCCTCTTTAGCACTAAGGCATTCCGCTACTAGCTCACTCTTACTATGTTGTGTATGACTTATATTGAGTTCCCATTGCTTATTAGCAATTGGGAAAGTCTCTTGCTCCTTTACAATTTGACAGTGTTTTATCTCCTACTTCATACCCTTCATTAGCCCCTCCAAGTATTCCTTAAGCTCTTAGAGGGTTGGGTGAAAGGACCAACCTTTTTCTTTTTAGGTGTCTTTTCCTCTATGTTGTCCTTAAATGAGCTCTAAGCTGTCAATGTAAGCTTATCATAAGAAGGAAACAAGAGGACAAATAAAAATTAAAGTCAAATGTTTGAAAAGCTACAAGAACAATGAGATTATCTAAGATGTGTGAGCAGCTTAACAGGTTAACGACCCTCTCTACCTAGAGACCAACTATATATGGCCTTCAGATGGACATTTTCTCTACTATTCATTCCAATTTAAGATGATTACTCTTCTCAGTGTTTCCTCAGGGGATGGCATGGTTGGACCTTAATGTGATAGCAATAGAAAACTTTTTCTCTTTACAGATATCCTTGGCACACCTCCAAGCCCCATTTCAATACTTAATCCTAGAAGGTTTATCAGGAAGGATACTCCCATTGCTTACATACGTAAATGATGTAACCATTGGGAGATTATTGAAGCTAGTGAACCTACATCATCCTAGTCACCCAAGGCTTTCTCTTGAGAACAAGATAGAAAAGATCATAAGCAATTACGTTGGGAATGCTATGAGGGGTAAATTGGCAAGGCCCAACTTGATAGAGTTCTAATGGCCATATGGTGAAGGAAGAAAGAAGCCTTAAGCCAAAGTTGAATTGCTACCTAAAATTGGTATAAAACTCCTTTGGGGCTTTAATATAGAACTATTAGGCATGAGAAGATAGACACCAAAG